>JAFBJR010000147.1:3800870-3832951 GCA_016785285.1 Brachirus orientalis | reverse complement strand
AAGACATTTTAAAAAAGGAACCAATTTTAAAGATTGATTTGATGAAATATGCTATGGGTACAGTACAATATATACACTACCATATATGTGTATGTGTATGGACGCACACACATACCTTCTCATTTAATGTATATATGTCAGGCAACAGCGAAGAGGAGGGAGGAAGATGAAGTCAGGAGAGACGGAGCAGCAGAAAGAGTAGGAGGTGAGGAGGTTGTGAGCAACAGCCAGTCTTCCTCCCTCCGCGTGGCGGCACAGCGACCGCAGTGAAGCGACATGGTCGCGGTCAGTCACACCGACCGCGGGGCGTGAAAGACGCGTCCAGGGAGGATATGGATATACCGGGGAATGTCTCCCTGTTGAAGGACCGGACGGAACACGGGCCAGAGCAAAGCCGCCAGGCAGCGCGTCCTGCGTGGGCAATCACGGCGCTAGCCAGCGTGCTGATCTTCACCACTGTGGTGGACGTTCTGGGAAACCTGCTGGTCATCGTGTCCGTTATTAGGAACCGTAAACTACGAAATGCTGGTAAGAGTTGAGGGCTGTTGTAAGTGTGCGTGTTATCGTCACACAGAGAGAGAGAGAGAGAGAGAGAGCAGTCAGTGTGGATTATCCTACCTGTGGTGGACTCTGCAGAGGCAGGTGAGCTCAGTTGTAAACAGGCTGAGCTGAGTGTGAATGAGCAAAGAATGAATGAATGAATAGTATCACACATTTCTCTGGCTGAGTGAGTTTGCTTCCATCAAATAACCTGTTCTCCGTGTACTACAGCTTCATATCCCTGCCCAAAGACATGCAAATTGGGGTTAAAGTTGTAAGAACTGTATCAATTCACAAAATCACCATACTTAAGAAAAGTAATAAAGTACTGGCTTTATCAATGGTGTTTTATTTTTCTCTCATATCCTTTGTCACTGGATATTTAACATAATAATGTCTTTCTTTTCATGTGCTAGTTCTCCACTGCTGCTAAAGCAGACACACTCTCATTTTCAGTCTCCGCCTGTTGCTGACACACGAACATTTATCAAGTAATGAAGGTTCAGTGTTTATAAAAATGTTTCTCCCACAGTCCAAAAAACATGCAGAGAGGTTGATTGGACACTCTAAACTGACCATATGTGTGAGTGTGAGTGTGAATGGTTGTTTGTCTCTATGTGGCCCTGCGATGGACTGGTGACCTGTCCAGCGTGTGTTCCGACTTTCACCTTATTTCAGCTGTGGAGGATAAAGCAGTTAGAAAATGAATGAATGAATGAATGAATGAATGACTGAATGAATGAAAACAGATAATGAAATAGTTATGTATGTGGATGTGCAAGAAACAATGTAATTCCAGTTAGTGCAGCATCTCATTTACATAATCTGTCAAATTTGGCAACCGACCTTAACCATGTCCATGCAATGTTTTAAATGTGAATTATTTCCATCTGAATTGACATCTTAGAGACATTATTCTTAGAGGCATAATTCTGCAGAGGCCTATGTGGCACAGTGACATGGTCTGTCCATGTCATTGGGCATTTCCTGCTTAAATTGCACTTAAAAGAGCCTGAGCTGAATCAGCCATAAACCCTTGTTGGGTTTGAGCCAGTTATAAATTTATACCTGAAGTCAATCTATATTTTTGCTATTGAGTTTTAGCTACAGGAGGAATGTATGACGCATGGACCATTCTCTTTGCGATGACAATATATGAATGGAAAGAAAGTTTCATGGTAATCTCAAGTTGATCCCTTCCAGTAGAGGAAAGAATCGGTCTGTTGATGTAGTGCCCCGCCGTTGAGTGAATGTAGGGGAAACAGTTATCACAGGTCAAGCGGTCATTTACGAAACGTTCTGCATGTTAATATCACGGTGATGTAAATGTATGATTACAATATTGTTCACCCCTAGCAGACTGGTCATTTAGTTTGGTCCCAATTTAAATATATCAGCACAGACTGTGGTACAGACCAGTGATGACTTTGTGACTTTTAAACAGAGGCAGAACCACAGATTGAGTCCTTCCATCCTATGAGCTAAGGTAGAAATAATGAGTAAATGAGTGGATTACACTGAAACCTATCAACCTGTCATCAGAGTTATATTCAACAGCAATTTTTTGATGGTGGGCCAGAATATGAGACACATCCTGGACCAAAATCTGACTTAAGGTACTGTTGTAGCTGTAGTTGTATAAGATCTTAAACCATGCAAGGTACTAAAATCTGAATATTCCAGCCACCGGTTGATTTTGTCTATTATTTGAAGGAAAACAATAAATTAGTGTCTGTGTACTTTAAAAGATATAAAGAAAATTTAAAAAAGGAGCCAAGTTTCAAGATTGATTTGATGAAATACATTTATTTTTACCAACTTTAAGAGACATTTAAGGTGAATTTTTTTTTGGCACACGTAAGACAATGTGGAGCTTGTGATGTATAGCACTTGTGTAGCTGTAGAACAGTATCTGTATATCTGTGGTTTTAGATGTGGCAGCTCTGTGCACAGGATCAGACAATCGCCAGAAGAGAAATGAAAAGGCTATATTTCATCTAAGGCTGCTTTTGTTCATTGACTTTGTTTCATGGTAACCATGGATGTCCCAACTGTTTCCCAACTAGTAGTGCATTTGTGATGCTCATTTAGTCTGCAAACAGCAATACTGAGCTCAATATTTCCTTGCTATTTTGGTTTCTCTACCTCCCCGGCCCCCTCCCCTACAGAGTTTGTGTGTGTGTGTCCATGCTCATTAAATGCTCTGCAAACAGTCTGTTAACTCAAAGACAGTGTGTGTCTTTGAGCTCACGTCTCCACACTAAAATCATTTAATGGTTACAGCCTTGAAATGATTGTCCTGATTGAACTACACTTGTTGAAGTTGTCCGTTTTCTAAGGATGTCATGTCAATACTGGAACACAAGAATACAGCTGTTTCAAGAATCGCACTGGAATAAATCAAATCTAAATCAGCCAAGTCAAATGAAAATCTGCCTAAAAGAAAGTCTTAACGTGTTGTACCGAGTAAATCGACTGTAAGGTAAGGGTGTCAGTAAACAGACTCAAGTCACAATGAGATAATTGATGCTCAAGCAATAGTATGAGAATACAAGGGATTTGGTTAAATCACTCCAACATTCTAGTGAATGTGGATGAATTGATGGGGGACAGGTGTGCAGACTGGCAGGGATAATAAGGTGATTTGTGACAGGTGTGCAATGGAGTCAACAGCCAGGCAGAAACAGGCTTTCTCAGAGTTTGGGGGGGAAAAGTGAAAAGCGAGGTAGGAGAAAGAGGAAAAAACAAGTTGAACAAGTGGATGTTGTGGCGCCCATTAAGAACATGCAGGGCAGGTGATGTGTCAACATGGCCCCCACCAAATCGTACATTGCAAGGCCTCAAAATGGGAGTTCAGTTTCATATCGATGATGTCACAAACAGGAAGGTTCAAATTTGAAACCTGAAAACCCTTTCAGATTCCACATAGTCTAGAAGTGCCTAGACTATCTGAAATAATGATGGCAAGATATAGCAGAGGGCACTCTGAGCGCAGCTTGACATTTCATTTGAATTCCCTCTTGACCCATCACATTAATAAGACACTGATATTATGTTGAAAGTGGAGGACAAAAGCAAGATAAAATCACCTGAAGCAATCACTCAGGACGCCAAAGAATCTGAAATGCATTGCGTGGAAGTATTTTGGGTTCTACCCTGTAGATGGCAAAGTGATAAAAAGAAGTCTGTGGAGTCATCTTCTCACCTGAGTGAGGTGGCGGAGGGAGGCATCACAGACAACCACTGCAACAATGTTCATTCAGACTTGTTTTTTGGAAAGCGACAGCCCCTATAGTCACTATGTTTCATTAAATTGTCACGTATCACAGAGTTGTCAAGTCCACAGGCACTGACTGCTCAGAGTCAGACATAGATTTTCAATGGAAGATCTTACATACGTTTCTGACTATTCAGTAAATCCTTGTATATTCTGGATTAATTATAGTAAAGGTTATAAATTGTATTAAGGGCCTCATGTAGTCCAGGTGGCCAATCAACAGAGGCTGCATCACTCATTGAAATGCTAGTATAGTTCCTAACATTCCTACAGCAAATGAAATGAAGCCAATGAGTGAGAGAATGTCTTCAGCATTAGTTGCTCTTCCTCTCTGTCTGCCTCATCATTTCTTTTTGGACTCACTCTCTCTCTCTCTCTCTCTCTCTCTCTCTCTCTCTCTCTCTCTCTCTCTCTCTCTCTCTGCGTCTGCCTGTGGCCATCACTGTCATCGTCTCCTTCTCCGTCTCCTCCTTTATTCTTGTTTCCTCTTTTGTTTGAGGAGCACTGAGGGAATGATATACAATTTAATTGTGCGTTGCATTAAAAAACACTTAAAATAGTTTGATTGTTGAGAATTTTTATCATTGGGATAATTGTGAATCCACTAGTGGTGCATGGCTGGAGGCCAAATACTCATTAAGTGGAGCAGTAAGTTGTAATATTCCTGTGTGTGACATTTAGAATTGATTGTATTTCAGTGCTAAGTTTTGTTCTGCTCTGCACTTCAGAGGCAAACAATATGTGCACCTCCAACAAACAACTATATACTTCAGTGACCAATGTCACAGTAGATAGACAGTTAATTATCCTCATTGGGAATTTTGTCCTTAAACTCAACAACGGTAGAGTTTACAACACCAGACATACAATGTTGGAAACATCTTAAAAAAGCAAAAGAAGGAAATTGTCATTAAATCAGTAGCATAATTAAGTGTAATTGAAATAGGAAGCTGAGGATTTGAGGAGGTGAGCTATGATTTATTGCACATTTCCCTCCATGGTTCCATGGATTTTCTTGCATCTCTCAATTTCCAACGCTGTAGAGTTCCCGTGCTTTCAATCTCCTCCTTTTTTTATTTGTCCTGTTTTCTAGCTTTTACTGATTCCATAATTAACTAATTTCTTATCTATGTCCCATCATAATAATGAAAAACATTTTCTGTCACTTCTTTACCTCTACCTCACCCTGCCCTATTTTCTGTGCTGCTATCATCGTCTATATAGATGTTTTCTTTCGCTCTCCATTCATGTTTCTTCTCCTCTCTTTCCACCCATCAGAATCATTCATTACTCCTTTCTTCATGACCCAAGCTTTAGATAAATAGCCCATTGTCTGTTAAAAAAACAACATATATATATATATATGCGTGTGTATATATATATATATATATATATATATATATAGATGCAACTTTTTTCTCATAAAATTTCTCCTGCAATGAATATTTTTTGCAGTTCATAAGAGAGACAGGGTTTCCACCACGTTGTTCTTCGCTTATCGATATTTACAATGTATTTTTCACTTGAACTTTCACTGGGATTTTTTATAAAACTGAAACAGGAGGTGTAGTGATGATAATGTTCCATGTCAATTTAATGTGCAGGTGTTTCAACAATCACCACTCAAAGTACAAACTGTAACTTGCACTGCTGTTTTAAGATAAATGAAGATAAATCTTAGAATTAGGCATTTGGGCCTTTTTGTAACTTTTTCCTCATTGTATGAAGGCATGACTGGTATGAACACTGATACCCCTCAGGATTTTGAACCACCAACAAAGTACCCCAAACCCTCATCAGTCCTTCTCCCTTTCACTTTGCCCTCTCAGTGAGAGAACCAGCACAGTCTATATCAAGTAACTAACAGAGTATCTCTATTAATACCTAAGAGGATGTCAGCGAGCATCTATAATTGATACAACGGCTGTTTGTGTTGCTTTGCTCAGATCAGTGTTTCTTCAGGTCACACACACTGCTGTGCTGAGACAAGGAGGAAATGTGATGTCCTGGGAGCTTCCATTCTCCTGTCCTGAAGATTATATAACCTTAATCTGTCTCTGCATTGGCCTCTGTGGACGTGTGTAATGTGCGTGAGAGAGTGATTTGCCTCACATGACTTGTGAATATTTGTCTCCCATTCGCTTTGACAGACACATTGTACATTTTATATAATGATGCCAGATTAGTACTGGATTGCATCGTCACTGCCAAATGGAAACTAAATGGTAAATAGTCTTCATACATCAGTCATCAGCAGGACCTGCAGGACAGTGGGAGTAAATGTTTAGCTTTCTGTTACTTAAAATCAAGAATGAATTGTAGGTATTTAGGAGAGGCGTGAACATCAACAGCCATGTGAACTGGATTACATATGTGGCGGACAGTATTTTACGCTAAAGAGTAGTAATAGTTCATCATCATTTATTAAAATGGGGGGGGGGGGGGGGGTCAATGCACAGGCCATCATCATTTATTAAAATGGGGGGGGGGGGGGGTGTCAATGCACAGGCCATGCTTTTTATATATTTATTGGAGGGAAGGGAATAAGAAATTCCATTAGAAATTCAGGTGTAATTAACATAATTAAATGATAATAATGATAAAATGGGAACTAGTAGGGATGTTATCAAGGCTGATGTTGGTACTGGTTATCATTGCCAATACTAGTTGATAATGCGTTTGATACTTCTAAGTATTGCTAGAATTTTAGTTGAAATGTAAGAAAAGACCATGATATTCTCATCAGAATGTGATAAAAAGGACAAGGTCACCTTTTGAAGGTCACTC
The DNA here is from genome assembly GCA_016785285.1 of Brachirus orientalis. NCBI lineage: Eukaryota > Metazoa > Chordata > Actinopteri > Pleuronectiformes > Soleidae > Brachirus > Brachirus orientalis. The sequence continues at coordinate 3,826,347 of JAFBJR010000147.1, read as the reverse complement.
GGGGAGCAGGCAATATGTGGCTTTAAACATGTGAGCTCCCTTTGTAACATATGATGCCATGACATTGTGATGGATTAACATCTGAAATAGTGCAAACGTTAATAAATCTGCCTCCATGTGTGATCAGCAGCACCGGGAAAAACAATATGTAAATAGTATTTAATCACTTGTGCCAACATTGCAGGCATGCTCCATCACTACACTACTGTACTGCAAAACAAGGACCTTCAGTGTATCTGAGTTGTTGGAGGTCTGCCTTACTACTTCAAGGATTTCAAGAGTCCAAATCTGAACTCCAGTAGACTGAGCAGATTGGAGACAGAGTTGGCAGGCATCCAAACAGTTCAGCGGAGCAGCAGGAGAAGTGTGGCAGGTGTTGCTGGTTTGTAGGTGATTCTAAAACACAGGCTGTCAAGGGACTGAGTTGAACTGAACTGAACAAAGTAAAAGACAGGACGGTGGCTATAGTGCCATTGGTGCTATATACAGGGGCAGGCATGACGGATAGAACCTGAAAATGGACAGGAAACCACTCCCTGCTGGCCACATGCATGAACACAGGCACAGACAAACACTTAACTGGTGCCACGGGAAAAGCAGACAGGAGGATGTGATGACCACATGTGATCCATGTAGCATTTATTTTAAATTTTTTATTTAACAGGGACATTGTACATTAACTTTTCTTTAAAAAAAAAAAAAAAAAAGAATATTCAAATGATAACTGATGTAGCAAGACAAACCAACACTAGGACATCTTAGGACATAAGACAAAGAAAGGACAAACTGAGTAAAGCCAGATAACAGCGGGTGGCAACACAGAAGTCAAGCACCAATTGAAAATAATAATACCTCTGGTGGTGTGGCGACTGCCAATGATTGACAAAAAGAGAGCATTATGGAAATGGCTCAAATTGGATGCATCAAACTGATTTTCTAATAATATGACTCTGCTAATGTATGCAAACAGCTAAAACGGTTTACTGTACTTTAATTACCCTTATCTATTTCTGTCCTCATCAACTGACTATGGTCCTGATAACATCAAGTGTATGTTTTATTAAATTATTGCATGATTATTTCCCCCATGGTGTAGTGGTTAGCACTCTTGCCTTTGCTGCAAGAGGTCCTGTCCTGGGTTCACAACCTGGTTGGAACAAGGGGCCTTTTGCAAGGAGTTTGCATGTTCTCCCCATGGTGTGTGGGTTCTCACCGGGTACCCCGGCCTCCTCCCACAGTCCAAAAACACACAGATTTGGGGATTAGGTTAATAGGACACTCAGTGAGAGAGTGAGTGTTTCCCCCAGGAAAATTGTTTTAGCCTCTTCTTTTCTGTGGTTGCAGCACAATTACATTTTAGATTATTATACTTTCTCGAACATTTCATTAGGCTGATTGGTTATATGTTAGTGCCGCGACAAATGATAATGTCTCTAGAAATAGTAAAAGCACAAGGAGGTTCCAGACTCATTCACAAATGCTACTGTCATGTGTGTGTGTGCTTTTATTGATTGAGTGCAGTTTTATCATTTGGAGTAAAGCCAGCAGCCTTAGTGTCTCTTCCCCCTCTGTTTCCCTCTGTGACTCGCTCTACTTTCCACTCGGCTTCAGTGTAACGCGATGTGATGCGGCAGATTCATTTACTTATCTGAAAGCGTGCAGGCCGCCATCATTTCACAGCTGTGTTGCTTCCACATCGTTACCAGCAAACGCAGCCCGAGACAACAAAGACCTGACCCAGCAGCTGACAGTAAAGAGATAACCAGTGTTTGCCAGTGAGTACAGCATCTCACAACACCTCCACATTCGGGAGCTGACGGAGAACTCCAGACTTGACAACAATCCCTGCAGCTAAGAAATCTCACACGTGTGACTTTAGACAAACACTAATCGTACGATGTGTCATGATGTGTGTTTGGCTTTGTCAGGCTGTTGATAAGCTATGCAGCTCGTGTAGGTGTAAGACTGACTGCCCTGCGCACTCGCACAATGAGCCATGGACTCACAGCTGTACGATGTTATCGAGGCTGATGTTGGTGCTGCTTATCATTGCCAGTACTAGTTGATAATGTTTTTGATACTAAGCATTGCCTGAATTTTAGTTGAAATGTAAGAAAAGATAATAAGTGATAAGAAGGAAAAGGTCGCCTTTTGAAGGTCACTCGGGGAGCAGGCGATTTGTGGTTTTTACCATGTGAGCTCCCTTGGTAACACTCAGTGAGCCATGGACTCGGCACAGCTGATCATCTGCCTCTGTCTTCCTTGTGTCCTCCTCTCTTAAAGTTTAAAAAAAAAGCTTAAAATATCAAGTTCAGATTTCATGAATGACTTTAGGAGGGCCATTTTAACTGACTATCCAGTAATGTTCAGTGTCATCAGTGTTGTTTTATTTTATTTTGTTTGTCAGAAGATCTGTGGTTGGTTCCCCGAGATGTTCGGAACAACCTACCTGCCAAGTTCTTTCAAAAACTGTGCAAATGCACCTACAGTATAAGAAGTGATGCTGATCTGAAGGCAAAGGGGTGATCACTCCAAATAATGATTTGATTTTGTTTTTTCTTCTCTTAGCTCACTTTGAATTTTGTAAATTGATTGAAAATTGAAAATAAACAATTAGAATTTATATTTGTGAAAGCCTTCTTACTTTTGCACAGTGATGTGTGTGTGTCTTGTGTGTATATACTGTATATCGTCATGAGTAGAATCAAAATTTGTTAGTCTGGCTCGGTTTTTGGACCTCACGAAAATCTGGTAAGCTTCTCATGTCCAGTGTAGTTCTTTCTAAACATTGTAAAAAAAACAAGATCAAATTGATAAAATAAACATAAAGTTATGAAGGCCATTGATGTATATTTAATGGTAATGGTAGGTTCCATATCATTATCATTTCCCAACAATATTCTCCTGTTAATGTAAGACAATAATCCGTCAGGAAATATTATTTAGAATACAGAGCTTAATTACATCCACTGTATATGAACCTCCCAATGTATCATTCCCTAACTTACGAAGAATCGAAACATTTAATTAACAGTAATGTAAAATGTAGAGGATAGCATGAATTATAAACAGAAACTAATTAAAGATTGAGAGGCAAATGTGGCAGTAAATACATTTGTGTGATTTGGTGTGATGATGACACTGGGGACATTTTAGAAATTGAATGACAATTTGCTTGTCCAACAATATATGTTGAGTTATTACTTTTCCACCATCTAACATGCTGACATCAGCACACTCAGGTCAAAGTGTAAGACTTCTTCATTTCTAAAACCCTTAAGTAACCAAAACATGAGGTTACAGTGCCCAGTTGCAGTACAAGTGTGTCAACTAATGTTACGAGTGCGTCGAGTTCTGCTGCCTGAGACAGACACTGAGAGTTTGTCTGCACATGCACGTACAGGGTCTTAGATGCTGTATACTCTATAACACCCACTTGAAAAAAGTTTTCCCCTTAGCACACACCACTCTCTCACATAGTTTCACTGAGGCAGCTGATGTGATATCTGAACAAAAAGCTACACTGCAGCAACACACCATGACTAAAGCACGTCCACAGACCAAGAAAATGGTGGGAGGAAGACGTTTGGCTGAAGATTAACAAACAGACCAAACAGATGAAGATTAAAGTGTCAAGCCTCTATGCACTTTATGCACTGCATTGACATAAATACTGTGTTTAAAGGGGAGAAAAGACAATTAGACATCCCTTCCCACCACACACTATCCTGCACACTGTGCCTTTATGTCAGTCATTAAACATACTGAAAGACAAGAAGCCAAATATACACAATGTTTTCATGTTTTATGATGAATACAGGTTTACTTGTGTAAGGTCAGCAAACAATAGAAATGCCTAACATAGGCTTCAGAAACAAGACATACTTAAAAAAAAAGCCATTGTTGCTAATAGACCTTTTAGACAATGGCCATTGCAGTTGTCACATAAACAGACTTGTGCAATTTGAAACATTAATAGTGCATGTTATTGCTCTGGCTTCACACATTTGAATGTTATTTCTGTCATTTCCCCAGTGACACAAGGGTATAAAGAACATACAAACAGTAATGTGTGTAGAGTAATAAAAGTGCATCACCATAAGTGGTAATTCAGATTTACGGATATCTGAATATTGTTGGTATAGGTAATAATGTAAATTATTCTTTCCAAAGACTGTAGGGTGTGCATTTAAACTAAAGCTGGTTCTTCATCAGATGTAGATACTATGATTGGTGGTAGGTGGCAACAATAATAATAATAATAATAATAAATAATAATAAAGCTGTGAAATCACCAAGGACCAGGTTAGTGCATATTATGTTCTGGCTCATAAAGCAAATTACTTATGAAAATGAAACAAGCTCTTATATTAAATTATCGCTCTTCCTAATGTTTCCAAGTCATAAATAATATTAAACAATAACAATATACAGGCACAATGCACACAAAGAAGTTGTACAAATGTATTTTATGGCTACAGTTTGCTCAAGTCAAAGTCAGCAGTCAGCAGTCAGCAGTCATGGCACTTCTACAGACTGGATTCCTCCCTCTGGTTTCAATCCACTATCCGGACATGCATGTTAGACTATAAATGAACTCCAGATTATCTGTGGGTGTAAATGGACTGAATTTATATAGCATTTTTATTGACCTTTATGACATTCACCACAAGTCCTTTACACTACAGTCTTGCACATTAGACACATTCATTTATACACCACATCTACAGTGTGCTGTGTATGGAGCACTTTTTGAACAACACATTGACATCCAATCACATGCTGCCAACCCGGCCTTGTAATGGATGGATTTGATGAAGGTGTTTAAAATTTAATTAAGAGAACAATGGAGGAGAAGAAAAGAGGTGGTCAGCATGACTAGTTTAGTTACTAGACTGAAGCAAGTCGAGTTGCCTGTAGCTAACTCATGAAGATAAGAATGACCTGGATGATGGAAAACTATCACAGATGACACGGAGAACATACTTTGTTCTGACAGATGATGATGAAATCACAGTGACATCACACACAAAATATGACAAAATGTTGCGTAATGCATCTTCTGTCAGTTTCTGGAGAGTTTGTCCAGAATTGAGGGGAAAGGTCATTGTACACCTTTCCCAATGGAAATTATTTAATGAAATAACACAAGGAGCAGGTGAGTGTAAACCAAAGAATCCAAAATACTTTGATATTTGTTTACTCATGAACTGTATGAACTGACAGACTTGGAAGCACAGAGAGTAAAACGCACTAGGGAGGCAGAGATGATTGATCACAGGTGGAACACATCAGGGTGGGGCAGACAATCAGCATGGAGGAAAAAATACACCTTCAAATAATACAAGACAAGGGACACACTGGGAAGAAACTAAAAGAAACTCAAGGAAAACCAAAAACAAATTGAAAAACAAAAAGGTCCACGAAAGCAACTGAAAGTCCAATTAAAATAAATACACCACAATAAAATTCCAAACAAAATAAATCTTTTGGTCATTTACAGAACTGCTTTGACAACAGAGGTAGTAAGAAGAGCAGTTTCAGGAACTGGAGAAAAAAAAAATCATTTGTTCACTGTGGTTAATTGGATCTTTGAGGCAGGATCAGCAAATTGAGGACCTTTAGATTTTAATGCATTACAAAACATCTATTTCAGTGTGCAGTAAGTACGTATGGCCAAATATATGCATTAAAGCCATCCGAGAGCAGGATGGGTTGTCTCTCCTTTCAAGTTCCTTTCTCATTCACCCATTCTCATCCTCCTGCCCTTCTTTGTACTTGACTGTCACCATCAATCAGCCGTGAGCTTTGTCATTCTAGAATTGTCTCTGGCGGCCGAGGTGTTTGCATGATTGACGGAGAGCCTCGTCTCCCAAACTGCTGGCTCCCATAACAAGTTACTGCCCCCCCAGCGACTGGCTTAAATGGAACAGGGATAATAGGAAGAGTTCTAATAAAGAATGTGATAGTGGGGAGAACAAGGGTTGGGAGGGAAGACAGAAATGGATGGAGACATTTGCGATGATATAGGAACCGATGGAATGTCAGGTAATCAGGGGGAAAAAGAGAAAGGGCAATTTATAACATGGTATGAGTGGTTGTGGATGGGTGAGGTAGAGGGACTGTGATAGGTCACACAGACACTTACAGGCTGAGGGGGGTCGGAAGGTCACCATTAAGCCTTTACATGCCCCACATGCACAATTTCCTGTGTGTTGTATTATAGCTTCATGTTCAGTGTTCTGCAATCCTGTTTGCTTCCACTGATGTATGGGTAACAGTTAGGGGATTTACTTTTAATGATTCTGGCACATGGGCTATCCTTACTGATGAATGGCTGTAATTACCTCCTGCAGGCTGTGATAGTGCTATAGCTCCCAAACACTGACAACTCTGGACTGTCCATAGAAGAAGCCAAAATTAGGAAAGGAAATATGATATATCTCATCTATGTTATTGTATGGGAGAAATAAACACCAAGGCAAGGATAATATTTTCCACGTTTTCTGCAGGAGACCACTTCATGGTCTTGTTTCCTTTCCCATTTTCACCCAGTCTTTTGTCCTTTGTCCTTCCTCTTAACGTGACCACTGATGATGTAGCGGTTCACAAGGATGATGTAGTGGTTCGAACCGGAACCCAACTTGTCGGGTTCCAAAGCAATTTATTTCCTGTTTGAACATTTGTTTCAGGAGCTGGAACTGTGCCATAGCCGTGCTAATGTGAAAGGGCTATCAGTGAACAGGCTACATAACCTACTTTGGCAGCTAAAGCTCACTTTATTCTTATTTGGAGAGATCCTCTTCATACCCTGACAGCCTTCAGTCATTAAAGTTGTCTGAAAAAGAGTCATAAACAAGTCATTGTGTTTGACTGATTGGATTGATTCTCTGGCATACTTGTAAAGCCCTGTTGTTATGCACCAGAGGCACAGTGGTGCAGACCTCTGCAGATGGGTCACACCCTATGAGCAAGGGTGGTTGGCATGCTATGCTGAACTGCTAGGTGGCGTACAAAGAAACTAGTCAGTGGATACGCAGAAGGAGACAATGTCTGCTTTATATGCACACACGTTACTATAGATAAAAGCCTATATTCCATTTTTCTGTTGTCAGGTACTGATGGAGTGTGTGTCATTTCACTGAGTGATCAGTCTGACTGATGCGACCTTTTTTATTTACACATTAGAATTTTGTTATCACACACCTCAGTCTAACAGGCTACATTAAAGTAGGAAAGGAGACCTTACATGTGGGAAGTGTCTTTGTCTCACACAGTAGGTGATACAGGCTTCATGTCACTTCTTCCCCGTGAGACTCTATAAAGGTTCCTCTCCAAGAATCCGAGTCCGTGGTCTTGTAGAGCTACTGTAAAGCCAAATCTTCTACCTGGACATGCGCTGTGTCCTTTTACTCAGCTGTGGGTTTTACACCAGTCTCTGGGAACGACTGTTTTCAAGAATGACCCTTCTGACGGTGACTCAGTGTGGAGGACCTCCTTCTTCTGTGAAGAGCGATTATCATCCAGGCTTTTTTGTGAACATTTCCACAACGATCAACCCATTCAACTCAGCAGTCTCATTAAATGAATGACTATGATGCCATTGCTGACGTCAATGCATCAATATTAAATAAAATGTTACACAATATAGCATAAAAGCTTTATGAGCACTGTGTTAGAGTGCTCTCAGATCATTGTATATGCTGATTCTTTATAGTGAGCTATATTATTGTGCTCCGTGCCCCCCTTATCTTTTTATGACCCACGCATGCACAGTGATGATGCTGGTTTTTCTAATCAGTTGTAAAGATATAAGTGCCGAGATACAGTGACAAAAGATGGAGCTCATGTAAAAATGATTGTGAAGAGGGAGAATCAACACTGCTGCATTATTAATGCCTGCCCCAAGGGAAGTAGCTGGTTGCTCACATCCACTTGATTTGTCAGATTATTGACTTTTTCAGGCTAAGAGCAGCAGCCATGGATGAATATACCACTAAGGGTATATCCAAAGCAACTGACATGACCCTCCATCTCTCCACTCTCTCCAGGGTTTCAATACTGTCCTACTGCAAAGGCTGGACGTTTCTGTGTGTGCTTTTATAGCTTATCCTCCCCAACTACACCAGTAAATTTACCAAAAGTTAATGAAATGGGTTAGTGCTGCAGAATTAAAGGTGCACAGAGTTCATCTATGGTTGAAGCTGTGATACTTAGGGCCAAGTTATGCTGCACAAAAACAAGAAAAATAACTTTTATAGATATAGTATTTGGAGTGTGTAATATTCACAAGCATCCAGCTACTACCAACACAATTTTCTGTTCTCCAATTCCAGCTAGAAGCAGGTCACTGTTTATTGCAGAGCTGATGCTCCATCCCTGTGGATTATGGAATGAGTCCAGAGTCAAGGGAGAACATCCAAACTCCACACAAAAGGGCATAGCTCAATTCAGGTTGAAGAGCTCATTTATCCCAATAAAATTTGACTTTGATCTATAAAACAGGTCTAGAACACATAAAGGTTTTTACAATTTTTACAATGTAGGAAGGAAAGTTTTAACTATCAGGTGTGCAGCCACCTCTCTCGATTACACGTCTTATACCACCGTTTCTGTCCAGACCAAAATAATATTAGTGTCATCTGCAAATAAAATATAACTGCAGTTTTCTAAAACCTCATAAATCTCATTGATATATGCAACCCAATTCCAGAAAAGTTGGGACGCTGAATGCAATGATTTGCAAATCTGTGATCACCTGTGTTCTCCCACAGCTGCTGGCCTTCAGCCCATTTGTCTGGACCTTTTGAAACACAATACAACTCAAAATCTTCCATGTGCTTTTTATGGTACTTTTATTTTCCTTTCGCTTAAAATTACAATCATCTTTTTTTTTTTAGCTTGCCTGATAATTGTTGTCACTTTATTTTAATATGCCTTATATTTCATTCCTGTAGTCATTTATCAGAAGTGCGTTGACCTGAAACACTTTTAATCTAAAGAAAGCAGTGAAAAGGAAAAGCAGAAAGAAAGACAGAGATAAATAAATAATAAATGTTATAGACAGAGACCAAGAATCCAACTTTCAGGTTTGTTAATCAGGAGCTATTGGGTGAACCTGTGCTCTCCCACAGCTGCTGGTAATTAGTTTGGCTGGAAGGTTATAAAGGCAGGTTGGAGAGTCTCTGCTCAGTTGGTTTTTGTCACCAGAGGGTCAACACCTTTGGTTGACTTTCTGTGTTCAGTTGGTTGTGTTGTGAAATGTGTTGTTGGTGATTCCCCTATAAAGTGATTCCTACTTGTATGGTTTTGGGATAAATGTTTTTTATATATTTTGACTGTATATAGTTGACTACATATTTATCCCCACTTCCATCTTGCAGAAAACACAATGACCCTTTTGTTGTGGCGTTTTATTATTTTGTTCTGGGGAAATGTTAAAATCTAGGGGCTTATTGTTATTATATTTTTTTTTGAGAAACCCACTTGGGAGACACTTCATGCAATCCATGCAAAAAAGCAAATCTCATAAATTGCACACCAGTTGGCATTACAGTGATATCACAAAACAGAAATGATACAATAACACTGCAGTCACTGTTTTGTTTTGAGAAATGGATTTGCACTGACGATTCTGAGGCTAAAACAAAGAGTGCAGCGGGAAGAGAATGACACAGAGGAGGGTGTCACTGATACCACTGCTGAAGCTGCATTTAATGGCTAGACATGAAGGCTCAAGCTGGTTTGCTTACCAGGAAAAGCAAAGTCAGCAGGGCGCTCTTTGAGAGAGCTGGAATCAAGACTTTGATCTAGCTCACAACAGCCAACCATTGCCTCCATATAATAAGAAATTAGATGAGGTTTAAAATAGCCAGATGAATCCAGGCCAGTGCTACTGCAAAATGTTTATGCATCATTTCTTTGTGGCTCAGACGTCTGACTAAAGTATATAGGCAGCAGTACTAAAACTGAAAAAGAATGAGACTCAAACTCGCATGGAATTTCAAAATAGGTTTTATATCAGCACTGGTACAGATCTCAGGATCTGGATGACTTGTAGTCTCTTGTTGGAACAATTCAAGAGATGGGTTCATGAAGACAGGGGTTTAACGCGAGAAAAAGCTGCTGCTCTGTGATGACTTTACACTCACAAGTCCATATTTTTGTCAAAGGCACCGACAGCAGGCACATTTCAAATTGCCTTTTAAACCAGGCTCTATCCCACCTAGAAAGACAGTCCCTGCAGACCAAGTGGAGTGTCACCAGTGTCACTTTGTGATTATCCAGTCTGAATGAGGAAACAGTTTAAGCCCAAACCAATACCTTTGCTGGGAGGGGATTTGATTAGTTGAACTTTTAGTCCCAAGATTTGAATCTGTGGAATCAAAAAATGCCACAGTTCGAGCCCTTTCTATCAAAAGGGGGTTGTGTCTCTGCCAGGAGACAATACTGCAGGACTCCATCTTACTGAGGAGGTGTATTAATTAACTCGGTGTGGAAATTACTTGTTAAAGAAATGCTTTATAATGTGATCTTGGAATTTGACATGATCACTGGTCCTGTGTAGCCTTGATGGATGAAGTACCTGATGTCATAAGGTCAAATGTAATAGTTATATGGGGAAACACAACAGAAAACTGATGCTAAGTAATAGTTGCCAAATATTTTGGTTAATATAAATACAGTGGGAATGTCAGAACACATTAATTTGTGGATAGAATATTTCAGTGTCTAGAAGAATAAAAACAAAAAATGTCACAGACTGCTCTGACGTCTAACTATAAATGGAGAAATCTTTAACTGACAGCTTGTCTAATATTTGAGACAACACATCCACATGACTAAAGTAATCATTTCAAACAACAGAGCCCTTCCTTGCCTTGGCTCATGTGAGGTGTGGGATGCTCATCACACCAGCTCTGCACACACTGTCACCTGAAGCAAACCAGCAACAAGGTCTACGCTTCACCCCCCAGTCAAGAAGCAGCATACATCAGGATTAACAGGCTGTTATGTTACATACTGTTAAAACCAAGCATCATCTTCTGAAACTTCTATTTGAGTCTAATGCTTGTGAAGATACTGTTTCTAATGTTTGTTTCTGCAGATTAGGGATTTACTGTCACACAGTGATTAAATAATATGCCTGGTTAAATCAACTAAAACTAATGTGTAATTCAGACCTGTAGTAAATCCTTCAAAATTGGTCGCCCATTGTTTGAAATGCTTTCTTTTTTTCTTTTTTTTTAACTATAAATATAAGTAGTGACTGGAAATGATGGAAACCATCTCTGGTTGTACTGTGTGTGCTGATCCCTCAGTGTTTACCTCCAGTGGCTTTATCAGCAACGTCTGTCACGCTGGTGATAGCTGTGGTCTGATGAATTATTCATAAAACAATGAAAATGGATTGGATTTTATGACCTGATGTTAGTTTAAAAAAAAGGGGGAGAATAAAATTATAAATGCATTTTGTTTTAAGGATGGAATTTTTGGCACTTGGTGCTGAGAGTGATTATTTGACCCTACACAAAAAATAGTAATAGTAAATGTTGCTGGTAATAAGTGGCATAGCCCCTTCAAAGTAAATATCGTCATCGTCATCATCCATGTTTTGACATTTTTTGCTCTTGATGAAGGCTGAAATCATTAGGTATGATTTATCATTTCAAGTCAAGCATCAGTTCAGTAGTAGCTGCATTGAAGACTTGAAAACATGATAAAAGAGCAAACTACAACTTGAGAAACCATTAGAACATGAACTACTATAACTTAACTATATTCCACTCAGAGGCTGAGACGTTAAAGAAATGAACTGCTTTAAATTCAATTCGATTTTATTTGTATAGCGCCAAATCACAGCATAAATTATCTCAAGGCACTGCACATAGTACGGCCAAAACCTTTACAGTATTATAGAGAGAAAAGAAACCCAACAAGTTCACACAGTGAGCAAACACTAGGCATCAGTGGAGAGGAAAAAAATCCCTTTAACAGGAAGAAATCTCTGGCAGAACCAGACTCAAAGATGTGCGGTCATCTGCCTCCACTGGTTGGAAAGAGAGGAAAGTGGGGGACAGGGGAGAGGTGGGGGACAGAAAGGGGGAGAGAAAGAAAAAGAGGGAGGTGAGGGAGAGACAGAAGAGAGAGACCAGGAGCAAATATACAGCAGTTCGAATTTCAGTATCAAATTTAGAATCTGTTATGTCATGTTTATAGAACTATGGTGTCATTCGTACAAGCAGCAGCAGAGATTATTGATAAGAAATTATATTGATTATTTTTTAATCAAAGCATAATAATAATAATGACAGCAGTATTATTGTTGTTGGTAATAATAATAATTAATAATAATAATGACAGCAATACTGTTGGTGGTGGTGGTGATGATATCAAAAACTGGATCTGGATCCTGCAGCCTGCAAGATGAGGACAGAGAGAGGGGGGGGGGGGGGGGTGGGGGGAAGGAAAGACGCAGACTTGGGAGAAAAAAAGGTTAATGAGACATAATTAAGTCATATTCATATGCTGAGTGTGAGAGTGAGTGTGAGTATGAGTGCACCACAGCAAAGCTGCATAAAATGTTGTGATTTAAATTGGCCAAATTATCCTGTAGTGTGAGGGATTAACAGACATAGTTGTCTGCTTTTAAACTGTAAGTATTAAACATGTGATGATATTGAGGAATGAACAGTGACTGGGGCGTGATCAGAACCCTGCAATAACCAATGAGAGCCAGTTGCCCAGGAAACAGGTACTTTTGTTTAGACCTGTGACTAGTACAAGCCAACGTGATTGCATCTTCTCAGCCATGACTTAATCAGCTTTTTGCATTTCTCAGAACAAAACATCGCACACACAACAGCTATTAACCGACACATTAACGCTGACACTCCGCCTCCATGTCTGTGTACATTCTGAAGTCACATTAAATCACATGAGTTTCTGTGAGATCCCAAGTCCCTAGAATCGTTTTGATTAAACGCAGAGTGGTCCTGAGTCTTGACTGGATTGTCTAGTCTGTGCTTTCTCTGGATTAAAACATTAAAAATCAGTTAAAGTTCATTGTGTCTGTGGCCTCCATTTTTAAAATGTAGGGCAGTGTAGGGCAGGCTTAAAACACGCATTGTTCCACACTATCCTGTCTTCGCTATGTGAGAAATGTCTTGGCTCTTGAGCCATTAGATGCCCTCACACTTGAAAACAGATTAGAGATGAGGGATTCCCTTCAATTCTATCACTCTGCTACATATAGTTCATTTTTCATGTTTGGAATGACTGTCATTTTTCATTGCTGCTGAATGATGCGAAGAGGTCACTACTGGCCGAAGAGTGAGGAGACTGGCAGGCTGAAAAGGTCAAACACTGAGGGATGCTCTAAATGCAGCAGGTGGCCACTTGTTATACTGTCATGTCTCGCCCATCCTGCCGAAATTCTGAAAGATGATTATGGCAGTTATCCAGCACAGTGATTTTACTTTTAGTCACCCATTTTCACGCAATGGGTTCATTTGATAAAAGCAGCTCCTGTCAGATCAGATGTTTTCTCTGCAGTGTAATCTGCGTGAATCTTCACATTATGATTTTAATTGCACTCATCTTTGACTGTTTTTTCACTGTTTTCTCACTCTAGAGGACACAACTCCTAAGAACCGTGATGCATGCACCTCATTATAGAAACAGGAAAAACTGCATATTTTGAAATGTAGCCTTGTTAATTTCTGGGTGGTTCTATTACATTGGCTGAGCTTTTAGATTTTAGAATTTAGACTGCACATAACTTATATCTAGCACATCAGGGAAAGTGCTTTACAATAAAAAGAGAAATACAGCAGCAGCATTACAGATATAAAATAAAACATTTAAATAGCTAGGTAAATGAAAGAGGGGAGAAAAGAGGCTAAAAGTTGCAGTTACAGCTGAGATGCAGCAGATTTGGTTTTATTTCTATTCAAATGCAGTGGCAAACAGGTAGGTTTTCAGGCAAGAATGAATTGATGTAGCAGATCTGCACTCTTCTGGGAGTTTGTTCCAGATATTTGGGGCATAAAAACTGAAGGCAGCTCCCCATGTTTTGTCCTGGTTCTGGGGACACATAGCAAACCTGACCCAGATGACCTTAGTGGTCTGGATGGTTCATAGTGAGCCAACAGGTCCGAAATGTATTTGGGGATAAACCATTCAGTGCTTTATAGACTAAACAATATTTTAAAATCAATTCTTTGGCAGATGGGAAGCCAGTGTAAGGACCTCAGAACTGGAGTTATGTGTTCCACCTTTTCGTTCTTAGTGTGAACAGGGACAGCAGCATCTGAATTAGCTGCAGCTGTCTAATGGATTAGGACGCCGATGAGAATGGGATTGCAGTAGTCTAATGGTCTGAAGATAAAGGCATGGACTAGTTTTTCCAGGTCCTGTTGCTTCATAGGTCCTTTATGTCTTGAAGTCTTGATATATGCTTCTGCTGATAGTACACAGACTGTGACTGTTTTAATGTGGCCCTTTTAAAGTCAGTTCAGAGTCCATGGTGAACGCCAAGGTTTCGTGCTTGGTTTTTGGGTTTTAACGTGAGTGATTGAAGGTAAACCTCATCTCTGACTCTTTCCTGCTTAGCCCCAAAGACAATTAATTCTGTTTTTGTCTTTGTTTAGCTGGAGAAAATTCTGGCACATCCGCTCATTAATTTGCTCAATGCAGTCACAAAGCGCTTGTATTGGGATATAGTTGTCAGGTGATATGGTGATGTAAATTTGCGTGTCATCTTTATGGTTGTGATAACAAATTTTGTGGTTTTTCAGGATTTGAGATGGTGGAAGCATGACAATGTTGAACACAAAGGCCCTAGTTGAGCCTAGAAGTAACCTATTCATATATTATGGCAGTTTTATATTGTGTGATTTATTGGACTGTACATACATTCTGTGTTTAGGGGTTAATGGTGAAAATGCTCATGCTCTCACATGAATTCTAGAAGTTAACAATAAAACATAACTGCAGCAAATGGGGCTGCTTTTTAATCGGAGGACAGTCTAAATGAAAACCTGATATGCTTAATGATTCTTGTGAAATCCTACCAGAGATTACATCTGGGTTTGGTGCAATATGGAAGCTTATTTCAAATATTTGTACAGATTCACAAATCTCTGCAGTCATTACCACTCACAAGTGGGGCTTAGCTTATACACATTCAATGAGGTTGAGGCTTTAAAGTAGCTGAGAGTTGTCTATATACTGACTACAGCACTATGTTTACTGGATTTATATCCAGTACTATATGGTAAATTTATATGAACCAAAAACATTTTTTATATAAATCATAGCTGTAGACCTGGGGCTTAACTGTTTTGAATAATGAAGAATAATAAAAGACTGTCCTGTCCAGGTCATACAATTTGGAACAATGAAGTGACATTTAAAATGGAACCAGTGGTTTTACCATGTGTCATTTTAAGGGACTGCTGCTAATATAATATAAACATTCATGTTTGGCGAATAACCATTAAACACTGGCAATTTAATTTCCTCTACATCAAGAGGAAAGTGTTTAGTTACAGGGTGTTGAGCTGAGAAGTTTAATGACGTAAAAGTAAAAAAAAAATAAATAAATAAAAAAAAAAAGTAAAATAAATATAAAGAATAAATAAATAAAAAAATGGGGGGTGGAACAATGGATCACATTAAACACTAATAAACAGTAAAGTGAGAATAGTGTGCATTTATTTATTAGCTCATTGTTTTCTTTCTAGGTGTGATTGGTTCACCCTGTTTGGAAGCCCACCATGGGTGTGATTTAGCCATGCAGGTTCAGCCTCACACAATTCTATTTCCTCTCTTGTCTTTACAGGAAATGTCTTTGTGGTGAGTCTGGCCTTTGCTGACTTGGTGGTGGCGTTCTACCCTTACCCTCTAGTATTGTACGCCATCTTCCATGATGGTTGGTCACTAGGAGAGACCCAGTGCAAGGTGAGCCACGTCTGTGTCCACATGCTGTTAAAAACCTTCATTATGCAGTTCAGAACCAGTGGAGGAAACGTTGACAGGACAAACTTTGAACAAAATCCTGTGGTGGGTAACAGTGTGGATGGATTCTCAGTGAGAGAAACAGAGGAGTGGTCCTTCTTCAGGACAGAAGTAAAGTCATGTTTTCATACATGTTTTTGTTTTCAGATGAGGGATGCAGCAATACACATGACATTTTTGTTCACGAGGACTCAGAGAGGCAGAACAACAGCATCAAACAAACACTGCAGTTTTGATGAGTGCAATACTTATGACTCTATCTCTCTCCATCTCAGGTGAGTGGCTTCCTGATGGGCTTAAGTGTCATTGGATCCATCTTCAATATAACAGGAATTGCCATCAACCGCTACTGTTACATCTGCCACAGCTTCAGCTACGACAAGCTGTACAGCTACCGTAACACGCTGCTGCTGGTGGCACTCATCTGGCTCCTCACTGTGGTTGCCATCTTGCCCAACTTCTTTGTTGGCTCGCTACAGTACGACCCACGCATCTACTCGTGTACATTTGCACAGACAGTCAGCACCTCCTACACCATCACAGTGGTGATCATCCATTTCTTTGTGCCCATCACTGTGGTCACCTTCTGCTACCTGCGCATTTGGATCCTGGTCATCCAGGTGAGGCGCAAGGTAAAGTCGGAGGTTCGTCCTCGCATCAAACCCAGTGACCTGAGGAACTTCATCACCATGTTTGTGGTATTTGTGCTGTTTGCTATTTGCTGGGCACCGCTTAATTTCATTGGGCTTGCTGTTGCGATAAACCCTGAAGCAGTGGCACCTCACATCCCAGAGTGGTTCTTTGTGGTCAGCTACTTCATGGCTTACTTCAACAGCTGCCTTAATGCTGTCATCTACGGCCTGCTGAACCAGAACTTCCGCAGGGAATACAAGCGGATCATCATGTCGGTGTGGATGCCACACCTCTTCTTCCAGGAGACGTCGCGGGGGGGCACCGAGGGCATGAAGAGCAAACCCTCACCAGGTCTCAATAACAATGAACAAATGAGAGGAGAAACTGTGTGACACTGTTCCTCTTCTGTGAGCTCCTCGATCCTTCTCTTCTGTTTACTTGTTCAGTGACATCCATCAGACTCTTATCTCGACTGTGCCAAAGCAATTAACTCTGGACACACAGAGTACAAAGAGTGAGTGAGATTTAAAAAGAAAAAGTTTTCTCTGGCAGCATAATGACTACAATAGCTGCGTTATCCATTCTTTCAAGAGTGCCATTCATAAAATTCAGTTTGGTTTGAACGGTTTTTTACACGCTCAGCTACAGTGTTGTTGTAAGTAATAACTTGGATTTGACATCTTTTTTGCATAAAACATACCAGACACAGCAAGCAGACATCAGGGTAAATTCTTTTACAGAAACTGTGAAGATAAAATTACATTTTTAAGCTCATCTATGTTAACAAAGATTAACATTCAGTACCAATGGTCAGAGCTGTTCAACTCCAACACCTGATTTATACTCCATTGTGATAATTGTAGAGCAACCTTTTTCAGTTGATTCTTCACTGAAGGGTGACTACAGTACTGTCAGCTTGTTTTTCTTCCATGGCTGTGCTACATTTTGATTTTGATAATGGATGGATTTGACAAACTTGTTATAATCAGTTGAACTGTGTTGGTTTAAACAATCTAGAAAGGAAAAGGAGAATGTGTTTCTCTCCCCCCCACAGTTTATGATAAAAGGTCTCCATGGAGACTGTGACTACAAATCACACTGCACCATAAAGTCTGACATTGTCTGACAAGATTTGTGACAGGAAAGTATCAAGCAAACTTTCTTCTATTTCTGTCACTTGACTTAAGTGTTGCATGACGGAGTATAAACCAGGCTCAGTAGTTCTACCTCAGGAGCAGAGCCCTAACAGGGACCAGGAATGAGACGTAAGCTTTGCAGAAACGTTTCCCTGGAACTATAGGAACCTTGGCTGGAATTCTGTGCTATTCCACCACTTGGGCCGTGTTTTGCACCTAGTAAGTCTCTACATGGGAACTAGTACTCTTAAAGTTCAGGTATCATTAGGTTGGGGTTTGTATTGCCGAACATGATTGCATGGTTGTGCTCCAGTGTTTATTTCAGCCACTAGATCCCTCAATAGCTTTTAAAGATCTTAAATTAAAAGGCCAGCATATCAGGTGTTTTAAATTTGCTTTGTTAGCGGAACTAAGCACGACTAGATTCATAACAATGTAAACGACTTTGCTTAGTCTTCCACAATACCACTGCCCATTGTCTGCCTAATATTTAGCCCAGTACCACTCAAATGTGATCTGTCTCTAACTACCAGAGGATTCATTCATTAAGATATTTCTAAGACAATGGATACATTTTCCAGGAGAAATACACTATTTGGACAAAAGCATTTGGCTACACCTGTTTATTGAATTCAGCTGTTTCAATGTCTTTGGGTTTGTCCCCATATCTCCAGTGAAGGACAACATGCATACCAAGACATTTTGGACAATGCTATGATTCCAACTTTGTGGCAACAAAGTTGGAATCATAGCTGGAATCATAGTTTGAGGAAGGTCCTTTTCTATCCCAACATGATTGTACCCCAGTGTGCAAAGCAAGGACTGTAAAAACATGGTTTGAGTTTGGTGTGGAAGTACTTGACTGGCCCACACAGAGACCTGATCGCAACCCCACTGAGCACCTTCGGGATGAACTGGAACAGAGATTGTGAGCCAGACCTTCTCGTCCCACATCAGTGCCTGACTTCATTGATGCTCTACAGAATGAATGGGCACAAATTCCCATAGAAACACTTCAGAATCTTAAGGAAAATCTTCCAAGAAGTGTGAAAGCTGTTCTAGCTGGAAAAGGGGACCAACTCTAAGTAATGTATTATGTATTTGAATATGTCATTATAGTCCCTGTTGGTGTAATGGTCAGGTGTCCAAATACCTTTGTCCATTTGGTGTACGTGATTGGGTTCCAAGAATATCTTGTTGGGTGTTCTTGGTTTTGAAAATATTTCTAGGAAGTTTCAGGTACTTTTGGTTAAAATGCAGCAATAGACTGGTTTCTTTGGACCAGGAACATCAGGAAAGGTTTAGAGTTGGGTTTAATAGATTGGTTTAATAGATTGCCGTATTTTTTCAAGAACTGTGAATTTCATGTTTTTGTTGTAAAGAAAAGTAAAATAAGCTAAATTAATTGGCCCTAAACATGTGTCATAACCTTATGTATCAAGCTGTGCACACCTCAGGTTGTCTGCCTCTAATATTTGGGCAAACTGTGTTGAAAGTGGAGGCATCAAGAGTTTAGTCATTTGTAATTCGTGAAGTCCAGTGTCTTCACCGTTTGGACTTTTTCTGTACTATATTAGTAATGTCCTACTGTGCCATGTGTTTGACACTGTAGTTGTTTCTAAACTACACTTGTATCTTTATCTTTTTCTCTTTTTTTATAACTCCTGGTAAATGCACTACAGCATGTACCAGCATTTCTCAGCAGCTGATGGGCAAGTGTCTAGGTGCGTTCATGCTAAATGGGCAGCCAAATTTAGTGGTCACCTGTCTGCATATTTAATCTAAGCAAAGACATGGCTTGTTCTTCTAAACAGGTTGAATTCTGGCACTTCAGGTTATTGCATTCCTTTTTAACATCTTATTGTGTTTTCAAAATAAGAGCCACCCTCCATTTGATTTGTGTTTATTTGTAGGAGGAATATATTAACAGTAATGTATTTATTGATATTAATTGTCATGTAGGCAACCCTGATAAAGTGTAGCTCTAGCTGGTGGCTACAGGTAACCCTTGAACATAACTGCATGTGTGGCTTTTTAAACCGCTCACTCAGCACCAAAAATCCATAGAGAAAAGAAATGTTGTTTTTTTTTTTTTATTGCATAGCACACAGTAGATTTTCTCTGTGTGCCGGAGAGTACAATTAGTTTTCTTGTATCCCAGCCGGAAGCCAAGTTTTCAGTGACAGTGAGCATCTATTTGTCAGGCTGGTTCTCGATGACAGAAGTGCATTCAGCAGCACATTCTGGGAAGTCAGTGCCATCAATGTGTCAGTACCTCACACATAATCACAAAATGTAACTATCTTAGAGGAAATTACGCTTTTGACCTGGCATTCATTTGCAATGCAAGCAACCTGCAAGCACTGTAAGATACCAGATTTCAACAAGTTAGGAAGTAATAGCATCTAAAGATTTGTGTGCACAGTTAAACTGCACACAAGAAAAAAAGAAAGCTGCTCCTGACTTTGGTCTGCACACACCTGAAGTCAGACAGACGCAGTGCTTATAAAACCATGCTTTGTTCAGCTGTGAAAACATTTTGGTGTGCAGGCTGAACCTTCTACAGTATAAAGAAAACAAATTCCCAAAGGTAAATTACATAAAAGCACAATTGTCTATGAAGCCCAAGTGACAGTGTATTTGTATGCAATTTACAGGTTCCAATCTTAGTAAACATTTTATCTTAGTAATGACGAGACTCACCTCTTTCTCTATGCATTTCATTTTTCAAGTCACGTCAAGGCTGCAAAGACATTTATAGCCAGTTGATCTTAGTAAAAAAAAAAAAACGCCAATGAATCAACGATTGCAGGCTGATCTCCAGGCTTGTTGTGTTGTGTTGAGTTGTGTTGTGTTGTAAGATGCTAAAAAGTGTGCATGCATTTTTTTTACTGATCTTTTATGTTGAATAATCCTTTTATTACCATAGGTTCAATGATATTTCTAACTGTGAAAGTTACTGTTGTTGCATGTGGTGGTGGTGGTGGTGGTGGTGGTGGTGATGATGATGAAACGGTAATAATGATCATAATAAATTGTTAGGACCTGATGCTGCAAATTGAATCTGCTGTAAATATGATGATTAAAGGATGGAAAGTCTTTAAAGGAGCACCAAACAATTTAAAATATCAGGATCTTTTGTTTATCTTGCCAGTAGAGAAAAGCAGGTCTTCTGTGAACTATTGCCTTTTAGACTGTTTTTTGAGTTGCCTCTCCAAATGATTGTCGATGAAAACAGATCTTTTTATGTTTTGAGTTCAATACAGTAACATTTTTCTGGAGCACATCAGATTAAATTATTTTCTACCATTAGTACAACAGTCCTGTCACTCTCATAACTCAGATGTTATTAATATAGCACCTTCATATTCAAACATGATGCGATGGGGGAATCTGCAGAGTTTATTCCTACTGACAGTAACTTCACTGTCAATGAAAAAATAGGGTAAAGGAAGTTCAGATTCAGTGTTTTGTGATCAAGTACATTGCACTGATCCACACTTGTTTCCTCAGAATGTTTTTAATCTTTATATTTGTTATATTAGTCCCCACTCTTTTACATGTCGTGCCTATTATCGCCTCAAACCGGTTTAGTAAGTACTAAACCAGTTTGCACCAAATTTGAAAGATGTGAAGCACGCATTACACTATGATGTGGATCCAGTGCAGTGAAAGGTTCAGATTCTTTATCAGTTTCTCAGGAAATCCATTAACCTTTTTTCCAGATCTAGTCAGACACATGCAGGAGTGTCTTTCCCTTTTCAGCGTTATTTTGAAAATTGTTTCCATAACAAAACACAAAGTGCTGTGAAGTGAAGCAAATACTGAGATTAACTTGACATCTAAGCATTTTTACCTCGGTCAAGGTTTAATACATTTTCTTGTCTCTGACTTTGACACTCTCAGTGGAAAAGAACCAAACAAAGGGACTGTAATATTTAAAAGAACTACACGGCTAAATCCTCCCCCAATCTAAACCAAATAGAATATTTTCAGTAGGTGAACACGTCTCAGTGTCTACAGTTCACATCGTCTTGTGTTGTCTTAATTTCTCATGATCATTGACCCACACACAGTCCACGTGTGTCCACATCACCTGGTTCCTGTTTAACTGAAGTGCAGACAGTCAGACACTGTTCACTCCTGCAGCATCAGTTATTAGCACCTGTCAAAGTCTCAACCTGAGTCTCAAACAATGTCTGCATCTCCATCTGTCTACTGTCTAGTGCACATTATATTACACATCACTACTGTAGTTTTTTTTCTTGGCCCAACAAATAGCTCAGTGGTCCTTTTTAAGTGTGTGTGTGGGGGGAGAGATGTTGTATTTATTATTGTGATATAATGGAAACAATTTGTTTTCCACTTTAAACAAAACAAATGTCAATAAATATAATTTCAACATTCCTAACTTGCATTGTGCTTTTTGTTTGCAGATATTCCATTCCCACATAAACAAATCCAATCTGCTAAGTCAAAGTGATTTCTTCATATGATACAAAAAGGCTGGTTCAGAAATAATTGGTGCAGTCTACTAAAACACAAGGCGCTACCTGTCATGAGCTGTAAAGCCTCCCATTGAAGAACCCTGCAGCAGCAGAGGCATGGACACACAATTCCTAGCCAAGACATTTTAGTGATACCCTTCATCTCCTATTAGTTACTGTTGCAGTTACACTTTTATAATGAACTGTGTTCTCCAACGAGTAAAACGGTTCAGTTTAGTGCAATACGTACCTTTTTATGTTTCCATTAGGAATAGTACAAAAACAGTAACAATTTTTGGTACACTTCCCTCGGGGTACCAGATTAAATAGTACGGTCCGGGTGGCACTAGACCAGCTCTACCCATGACAGTCAGCTGATAGGGGAGATAATAAATTTCACTAGTTTGCGGCCGAGGTTGTTTCAATACTACAATCTATTCTCACACAAAGTGCCACAAACCAAGCAGGAAAACGAGCTGCTGGGTTTCCTCCATTATTGTCCATTGTGGTGTTACCTGTTGTGTTGCATTCAGTGTCTTCACACCAGTGCGATGTCATGCACCCCGCCTACAAAGTAAAGGTACTGCTCCCGGTCGAAACAACAAAAGCCTGACCCAGGGTTTTACCATTCCAAACTGTACTGTACTGTACCAAACCATACCTTGATGGAAACACAGTATTATTCAAGTAGAAGGCCATCAAAAGTCTGTTAGTGAGCCTTACGAGTATGGAATAGTCACAGTTGGACTGACTCAGACGGGTTTTGTGCGTACATTGAATTATGATCCCGCCAGCGCCACTGTGACTTCACAGCTGGTATTGTCCAACAGAAGCCCGGTCTCAGGTGATGATCGGGAATTTCCGGTTGCAAAAACTGTCACGACACGGGACAAATCTCGAGGCTTCAAGCCGGTGCTTCGCTTTGCGAAACAAAAAGTCTACATCCATTTACACAGTCTATGTTGTCACATTGTAGAGCTGTGTTCGGCGCTAAATGCAGCAGTGTGCCTTGTGCTTATATGTTGAAAATCTACAAGTTATCATTATACATGAAGACTGTTGGAGAGATTTTTGATCAACAGGTTGGATGACCAGTGGTGGAATCTCTGAAAGATTCTATTGAAGACAGCTCAGTAGATAAGGCTACAGGTCAAGATGTCCTGTGCCTTCCTCTGCTGATACCTAGAGACAACCTTGGGGACGACTGCATTCCACTGTGTTATCAGTCCCTTCTCTCAGCAGATTTAAGAACAACAATGATACAATAGAGAACACTCTGTAGAGAGTTTATGAGAACAAAGTTTGCACAGAGGCCTTACTGCAATAAAATGATTTTTTGAGTTGCAGCTGGACTATAATGAGTTTATAGGTTTGTACATAGGAATATGTATGTTATTAGGCTGAAGAAAACCAAATGATGGAGTTTTTCCTTACACAGACACTCATCCATAGATTAAATGAATCATGTTGAAAACACTGCGTCCCCAAACCTGTGACATGTCCACTGAGAACAACCTCACCCCACTTAGCTAAAGTGATAGCCAGGAGGAAGTGTGTTTTCCAGCAAAAAAAGCCGAAAGTCAAGCATACAAAGTGACTCAGAAAACAAAAGGTGTCAAATAACCACAAACAACCACCGGAAGGTCTCAGAAGTTTGGAAGACATGTCAAGGATGGCTGACCTTTGCTCACTTCTCTCAGGAAACTGTGCCACCAGGGGAATGTGTTCCCAGAGACAAACTATCACACCTGTCACGAGGAGTCGAGGCTGCTGCAAGTTAGGCCCCTGAGAGTAAACGCCACTCGACCAAGGACAAAGAGGTTCTGGAGAAAGGACAGCATGAGAGTTTTAGTTAGGGGGTCCTTAAAACTTGTTGGGCGTTCAGTACTTCTACATCTATAGACCTAGAGGGTGCAAAAGCTGCCATCCACAGACCATACATGACACTTCAGGGACTGGGCCTCTCTGAGCCATATCTTGCACTGCAGCCAGAGTAGCTCATCCCTCTGATTTTTAAAAATGCCATGACTGTTCCTCCAGCATCTTATGGATTTCTGCTCTCTGTGGTCTCCGTGGTCTTTGCTGCTCGAGCAACATGTTATTAGTTCAGCACATATAACATGAAGCTGGTATATAATGAGTTTGTAGTTTTGTCTTTAGGAGTATGTAAGTTATTAAGCAAAAGAAGACCAAATGATAGAATTTTCCCTTACAGTGCCCACTGAGCCACAGTCGGGCAATGGGATTGGAAAAATCCTAATATATCACAATATGATAAATATTCATCATTGCATATTCCCCAGTCTTTACTGACGACGAGTAGTTCTCCTACAGGCTGAGCTGGAGTCAGAAAATAGAGGCACGGCTTTTTATAGAGACATAACTGTAATTTCTGCTGACATAATTTACCAATGTATGTGGCTTTCATAAACCTTGCTGCTATAGAGCTAAGTTGCCACAGAAAAAGACGATTATGCCACATGGAGGAAGCATCTTTTGAGGCGCTGTTCGTTACAGTGCACAACATGAAAGAGACTCACTCTTTCCAATTCCCAAGAAACCACCAGCAACCACAATGAGAACCTTTTTAAAGGTTTGTTAAGGTCAAGTAAGACGTCTGCTGGCAGACTAGGTGATATTCATTTGAGCAGAGCCCAAAGTTGATGCTTTTTCTTGTTTTACAATGATCATGAATGATCATTTTTAAAAGGACAATCTGTGTGCTGGCTGCTGTGTTTATGCAGCTGACAGAGGGCCTTTTTAAGCAAAAGAGGAAATAACTGTAAAGGCTGGGCCATTTCACCTTGGTGCGGTAAGTGATTTTATATGAATTTCTTGAGCTGAATGACCATTTTTCCATTTGAGCCAGTGAGCCTCTGAGGCATTGTCCTTCTCTTAACAAAATTGAAAC
The DNA here is from genome assembly GCA_016785285.1 of Brachirus orientalis. Taxonomy (NCBI): domain Eukaryota; kingdom Metazoa; phylum Chordata; class Actinopteri; order Pleuronectiformes; family Soleidae; genus Brachirus; species Brachirus orientalis. Next base: position 3,801,160 of record JAFBJR010000147.1, on the reverse strand, counting down.
CTATCTTAATTTCCTTTCTTAATTTTGTAACTTACATTCTGAGTCTGGGCTCGAACTACATTCTTGTTCAGCTAAGTATTAACTGCATGCCCTGCTGCCTAATATTACCATGATAAGATGGACAACTCTCTGCTGCCATCAAGTGGGTGAAGGTGTATAATGCTGTTGAGACACTGAATTCACCCGAGCAACTTCCAGTCACTTGTATTAAAGTGATCGGAACAGCAAATGCACAGGTACAAATTACAAAAAGAGTCGATGGATGAGGATCCAGCAATGGGCTAGAAATA
>JAFBJR010000147.1:3576200-3800831 GCA_016785285.1 Brachirus orientalis | reverse complement strand
TCTATATATATATATCAGTAACTTTAAACAATGTCATATTAGTGGATTTATTTTTTCACTTCATGGGGGCATCTTTGATGAGAACTGGAACAGAACATTAACAGTGCAATTTGCAGCATTCTGCATCAGAAAATGTCCAGAAACAAAAATGACCTATGTGAATATACAGTGCAGTACTAATGCCCTGGGCAGAAAATGATGTCACACTCCTGTACTGCACGGTCAGCACCGTGTATGAGTGAACCAAACAAAATTCTCCAAAACAGAGACTTATTTCATTCAAATATTTTCATCTGAGCAGCATCAGATGAGAACCAGGAATTATGTCGCTGTAAAAAGGTGTCAACCTCTTGATTGCAGAAACAGTTTTGTTAACCAAATATTCATACTAAATGTATTATTATAGTAGCCTTGTGACCTTTAGCTTCAAAGTCCACAAAGTTTGTATTCAGTATACAAGTGCTTACAGTCTGGGACGTAAACTGAACAAGGGTTGTTAATTGTGGGTTAGAGTTCTGGTTGACGAAATACAGTAGATGTCAGTGCTGGGGAATTCTGCTTTTCGCTGCCTGGATAAAAGACATTTCAACTGGAACATTTATGACTCGGAAATACTGCGCTGGGCATCTGTCACATTTCCTAATATATTTTTTCTGGTGACGGTTAAAATATAGAGAGGTCAGCTCTACTGTTTTGTCCTGTCAGGCCCGATACACCTTCCACAATGATGGGTAAATACTCGGCGTATATTCCTTCATTTAATTTTACATTTTTAATTGTAGGATGAAAGGCAGCAGCGTGTACAGATCAAAGGCAGCGGCATCAATACTTGGCATTTTCTACTTTTTGGCGCGATCTGCTAATTGTCCTTTTTTTTTTTTTTTTTTTTTTTCCTTTCCTTTTCCAACCACACATTAGGTCCCCCAAAAAAGAAAGTGAATGATGGAGTCAGACAAGAAAGTGAAGACACCCACTGAAGTCCTTCTAGATATTAGTGAGGAGGCTTTGTTGAAAGAATTGGAGCCCTATGAGTACCATGGTTACTCTGGTGTTGGGGAAGCTGTAAGAGAATGTTTTCTGCCTGCTTTTACTGTGTTTTACTTCATGTTACATTTAAACAGCTTTTACTAAACGTACATATCGATTAGAAGTGTTGCACTCGGTGGCAAACAGTGTTGGGCAAGTTACTCGGGTTGTGTAATAAGTTACTTACTGCAAAAAAAAAAGAATATTACTTGACCAACTATTTGTATTAAAACATACATAATAGTACTTGTGATAATACTGCATTACTTTTGTAAATACAGTGGAAAAAGTTTCTGTTGGCACCGAAGCCGTTTACTGAGACTGCACAACCGCAAACATGGCGGCACCAAAAAAACAGTCCCTCCCAACTTTACCGTTTTCTGCACACTCCTTCCAATGTGATGTCACACATACACATCATACAATAAACTCTAAAGGACAGTCATGCAGTAACTTTGCTTAGTAATTGTGGATAACCCCTCACTGTCCAACACTGGTGGCTGCAACTCAAAAGTAATCTACATTTCCCATTGAGAATAACACTCATAATTTATCTATAAATGTCTTGATTCCATAATTTGTTCCTCTGGTCTATTAATTAAAACATTTTCCAACTGATACATTTCAAAACAGGTCTGTGGTTGGGCCAGAGCTGCTCCACTGAGCTGCATACTTCTGACCAAGAAAGAAAACGGTCAGCCAAAGACTGAGGCAGCTGCCAACCCCATCCCCTTATCCGCTGACCCTGCCCTCCTTAATAAAGGGGGTCCGGCCAGCGTCGCAGAGCTTTGCTCCGAGTTGCAAACAGGCTGTGACGACGCCATAAAGAAATCCGCAGCATTAAACGAGGAGGGGGAATCACTGAGTGACACTGCCTTGGCAGCTCAGCAGCTTGATGCTCAAGAGGAGCCTGACGTCGACGCCATGCAGGACAGCACATCGCCCAGGAAGTCAGAGGAGGAAGGGACTCTTAAAGAGACACCTTTGCCACATCTGTCCTCAAAATCCTCCGATAACAAGGACACTAATTCTCAGAAGAAGAGATACAGACCCAGAAATATTGTAAAAAACAGCCCGAAGCCCAATTACACTCTGGTGCCCATTACAAACATAACAGTCGCCATACCTGAAGCCCAGAATCTCGGCGGTACCAAGAAGGTTCTGAATAAACGAGTGAGGTGAAAAAAGCCAAGAGTGAAAACAGCTTTCCAGCTGTTCTGTGTGTGTTTCCATCTCCAATGATGATGGTATCAGGAATATACAACTTTAATATCTATCTTTGTTCTAAAAGGCTGTTTTCTCAGACATGTTTCAATAAAAATACTGCACATATTTTGCAAATGTTTAAACATTATTTTGGTTGATTACATATAAATAAATAAATAAAAAGGACATTTTCAAAATCAAGTACAGAACAATTATAGAGTTTGTGTACATGTTTGCAGTAGGCAGTGAGAACATATTTTGAATCAAACTCCTCTTTTGTGAGGACATTTTGACCTTTTTAAGGACAACTTGGCTGGTCCTCAACTTTGCAGGTCAGTGTCAAATATTCAGTGTGACTTTTACCCTTACACTTGAACAATGGCAGGAACTGGAGTGGAACCCAGTTAACGGTATTGGTAAAACCTGTTTTTGTCCTATATCTGCAGTGAAAAAATATCTATTAAGCCTGGTTTATTCAGGACATGCTTGATCATTACATACACATTACAAAATTTGACAGACATAAAAACAACAAAGCTGGTGGTGCCCTGAGAGTTTGGCACAGTACTATATATATATATATATATATATATATATATATATATAGGTATAGGTGTAAAGATATGAATGATGGCCTTCTGACTTTCAGAGTGCTCACTGTCACACTGTAATGACTTACATGAATTGAACAAAACCATCGTTTAAGGTCCAGTTTGGAATAATTAGTAACCTGTAATGGTGAGACTGTAGGACTGTACCAATTGGAGGACTATTCTGGTCAATCCCCTCTGTTCCAAGTGTGTCAGGGAACTACGGTGGCTCTTGAACACCAGAAAGGATGTTGTTCTTCTTTGTTTGAGCAGTAAAGTTCTGCTTTGCTATAAGACATGCTCTGAGGGGTTTGTCTGTTCTGGTTGTTGTAGCAACAATGCAATGCAAAATGTCATTTTAAGTAAAGCAAGACCCTTTCCTAAAATATATTCCAGCACAAATCGTAACGCTACTTTTACCTTCAGGCAGATGTTATAAGGCAATTGTCAATTGTGTCATGTCTCTTGATAAGTACTGTCACTTCAGTCTTTAGTCACTTTATTCTTGCACATCTTACACTAAGACCAATAGCATAATTGATTTGATTGACTGAACCTCGGATATATAGTGAGGGACACACATTTTAGCATTTTGCCTGTGTACACCACCACGAGGAATTTGAAATGAAACCGTCAAGATGTGATTAAAGTGAGGACTCTCTGTTTTGTTCAATCACTGAAATTAAAGCTAACAAAAGTCACATTAACCACTGAGGAAATATAAGCATTTTTTATACATTGTTCATTTTCAGGGGCTCAATATCAAATCATGATAAATTTCTTGTTGGCAACCATACTTGGTTGAAAACCCATGGAAATCACCAAAAGCTAAGTTTCTGCTTTGCAGCCGCCTTCAGTTGCTGCTTGTTTGCAGGTCTTTCTGCCTCCAGTTTAGTTTTCACTAACTGAAAAAAACAAGGTCAGAGGTGAACAACTTGCTCACTGAAGAATGTTCCATTTCCTTATCTTAGAAAGCTCTTGTGTCCCTTTTTGCAGTGTGTTTTGGGTTTAAATTTTAAACATACTTTGTTTCATTTCAAATTCATTGTGGTGGTGTACAAAGGATAATAAAACCAATGAATGCACTGCAAAACTTCAAGGTAAGATGGGTGTATAAACAAACCTCCTTTACCCAAATTGTAGCACGCCATCCAATGTTTTTCACCCAGCAAATATTGTTGTTCCCAAGACACATGATCGCTTTATAGTACTCATACAGTTACAATTATTTTAAAATCAAATTTCCTACCTAGCCAGCAACACTGGACAGATGGACGGTATTGACTTTTCTATGACACTCAGCAAGGACAGTCCACAATTATGTTTTACTGTTTTCTTTTATTTAGACAAACCCAAATAAAAGGCACATAAAACATTGCGCATATGTTTACATAATTATTCTCAATGGACATACATTTAAAAAAAATGTAGGAATGTTTTACCTTTCTGCTAATCAGAAAGCCTAGCCTTTGTATATACAAAATTACCATTGTTAATGTTCTAATACAAAAAGATTTATAAAAGGTTATTTTTCTTGCATGTCTGTCATAACTAACATGTCCTCTGAACTAAATGTTTGTACAAAGATATACATTCATTTGCCTTCACATCTGCCAAATTCATCATACAAACTTCACAGAAAATAAAAAGTAAAAATTGTCTTCCAAATCATTTGGCCAAATAAATGGTTGGTTTTTCACATTAGGTTGGAGTCAAATTAAAAACAAACGTAAAAACCACATGGTTCAAAGTCACGATAAACTGACAAGACCGTGACTTATGGATCACAAGTCAAAAAAAAAAAAAAAACACAAAGCTAATCACAAAATAGTTTGGTTGCCAGACTTGTTTGGCCCTCGGCCGTCTGAACTGATGAAGGCTTCCTTCACAAAACTGTTCCATCACACAGCACATCTAGAGGAGGAAGCATTGACGTGTGGGAAAAGTCTTGCAAAGTATTTCAGGCACACTTGTTTACGGCCACTGGAGAAGGACAAATGATGCCACACGCTTTCCTTTCACCCTAATTTTTTTTTAGTGTTTTCTCTTCAAGTAACTAGCCTTCTAAAACGGTTGTTGAACTCAAACCTATGCTGGACTAGCTCAGTCATCCACATGCAACATGGGGGGCGGGGGGGGGAGAGACACAATCTGTTTCCAAGATCATGCTGCCATTCCACATTAGAGCATTTCCCTAGGTGGACAGAGTTGGCATGCATGCAGCAAAATTCATAGGCCAAGCAAAAAGCAACAGTGGCCAGGTGAAATGCAAACTAACTCCATCACCCTCTCATTCCATCAAACTGAAATGCCCTTGTTAAGTACCACTCTTCTGTAGTGTGCACATCCTACAGTTTGCAGTTTGCTGCAAGTGCTTCAGAGTTCCTGCACTGAAAAAACGGCTCAACTATAAACTAATTCAGGACGCGCGCGCACACACACACTCGCACACGCACACACACACAGGTGCAGAAATAGTTGAGGCTGAGATCACAAAAGACTGACAAAAGAAAAGTGAGTGAAAATGTCAATGTTCAGGCCAAACAACTGTTGAGAGACACTATTCACACATTATCAAACTAACTTCACATGAGATCACATAGCAGGATGTGAAAATAGTGCTTTCCAACAGGCCCATGTTTTGTGGTGTCTGGCAAAGTGTGTGAAACGGAGACCGACTACAAACAAAGGTCTATGAAAAAGAGATCAATCTATGGGTTAAAGTGAACTTTTCAGCTGAACTCCAGTATTTTTTCTATCAGGGCCACTTTGTAAATTGTCTTAGTGTAGAACAAAGTAAAACAGGCCTGATTAGGAGGCTTCACTGGACAGCTTGGTCTTCTGACATTTGTCTTTGTGTACAGAACTGATTATTTTTAAATTAACCTACCAGCCTAATTCCTCCCAAAACCATGTAGGGAATGGAGTTCTGTGTTCTGCCCATCTGTGACATAATGTATGTATGTATGTAATACCCTTATGGCCAACTCACATGCAAGTGATGGAGCCCCTTGTAACCCTTCAAGTCTGAATGGAGCAGCATTACGAATTGCCAATGGCATTGTCGGTCCTTTGCTCGCACCGTGAACATCAGCAGTTGAAAAGTGTTCCAAGTGGCAGCACATCATGTTTCATAACAATTCCAACGCAGGTGCAAGCCAATGAATTCACATTTATGCATTTAGCTTAAACACTACACAGCCCAAATGGAGCTCTTAGACAATGTTGTTGTCAGACACAATGGACAACACATCACCATCATATAAGCAATTCTTGTTACCTCCAATAAATATTAAATCAATATTAAATTGAGGGGTAAGCATGAGTGGGGCTATAACCTGGGGATACAATGTTATTTACTTGTGGTTGTTGCTTGGCAACATACAAAAATGCCAATGCATGACCTTGCTCTTTCAGATACTCCCGAGCTTTGAGTGTTTGAGTGACGCGTCCTTTGTGATCAAAGCCTCAATTTCCCAGTTGAGATGAAAAAAAAAAAATCTAAAAAATAATAAACTATGAGCTAAGCAAGTGAGATCTACAGAGAAAGTTCAGATTTAAAAAAAGGACAAGGCTTTCATTTATCCAGCCTCGCTCTGACCAACAGGTTTAGACTGCTGACAGGTCTGTTTTTGTGTAGGTTCAGTCCAATATTGTCAACACTGAGCCAAACAGCCATGCAACTGCACTACACAGAATACCACAGTGTTCATTCTGCAGTGCTTATTTTCCCCTGCTTTGTTACTCAATGATAATGAGGTGAATCAGACTAGAGCACTTTTCCAACTCTCCTGTGCTGAAGGCTGCCCTCTTGTATGATCAAGTCACCATTAATACCAGATCTGACATGGCCTGAGTGATCACCTCCATGAAGTAGTCAGTTCAACTGCAGGATTCCTTTGTAATGTCAAGTGTTTGCACAATAATGAGGTTCTAAAATACTGGAAGCATACACTCCTGTATGACTTGCTGTAACTTAAAACAGATAGTAGCCTTTCATGAAATCTGTTGATCAAAGAAAAGTGACACCAGTCTTATCCTTTCATTAGGATCTGCTCGTTCCTCTGTCCTCTCCAGGACAGCCACATCAGTGGTGATAGAGCTCTTGTATTACTATCCTGCGGCAAGTGGAGATTCACTCACTCACAGGTAAAAGGCAATAAAATAGTGTTTTATATTTACAAAGAAATGGTCAGTGTGTAAATTGTTAAACACGGTTTTAAAAGACTATTCTCAGTAACCTTCCTGAGTTTGACTGACAGTGACAGATCCTATACCTGCTAAAGTAAACTTTCTACCCAAACATACCACCACTGCTAACTTTGGAACTGCTTTCGTAGGCTAAAGAGCCAGAGCGTAACCCTTCTGACCTCTACAAAATCCTCAGTAATCAAAAACTTTAATCTGACATTTGATAATACTGCCATTTTAAGGGCAAAACCTAAAAGGACACGCTTCCCTACTGTACCTTCAACTGCCATGTCCACGTATAAATACATAAAATAAATCCTAACAAATGTCACAGAATCCAGCAGTGAAGAGTGACTGGTTTCCAGCTATTTGAAAATACAGACATGGTAGAAACTGATGGTTGATCAATCTCACCGGCGTCTAGACCATCAGTGAAATCCAAAATAGCACTCACCCTCCCCCAAAATGGAAGCTTTGTTTTTGATACTTAAACTTTAAAATACATTAACTATTAAATACTGATAAGTCCACTAAAAAAAAAAAAAAAAACATGAAACAAAATTTGCTTCAAGGGGAAGCATTTAAAACAACTCTGGCACTACACTTCCTCTTAAGGAGTTGTTAAAACAATGCCTCAGGTACAGTTGAGTTTTCACGCATGACCCATGTTTTAAAGTCAAATGACCAGGTGATGAAATAATTTAACTGGTCGCTTTACAAGATGACACTGGGCTCAGTGGCTGAAAAAAGATGAAAGGGAGTAAACAGGCTCAGACAGTTTTCACACCTGCAGTTTCTTTGCTCTGGCGAGTCTGCTAATGTGGGTTATTGTCCAATTTGTTTTCACTCCATTTATTAGTCAGACATGATTGAGGCAGGAGCCAGAAGGTAAAGACCAGTAGGAGACAACTTGTTCTAAGATGCAAGTCCAAGACGGTCCTTGTTTCCTTTACAGGTTCAATGTTAAGAGCCTGCTGCCTCCTAGAATATGAAGTAGTTCTGGATACAGGAACACTAAGTTAATCTTGTCCAGTACATACGGTAGTTGGGTCAGATGCAAGTTGGATCACATCCATCCCACAAACCGCACCAAAATTAGTTTGGGAGCAAACAAAAACCACTTCCTCTAAAGGGAAAGGTCTGTTTAAACCAGACTGAAATGTGCAGGTGTGAAAACACGCTAAGAGGGTTTGCCTCTCACAGCATACATCATGTTGACTACCATTACTGCTGTACTGAGCCAGCTGTATGGTCAGCTATCATTTGTAGTGAGACAAACCACCTGTTTGTATAAAGGAGAGAGAAAGGGATAAATAAGCAAAACAAATGTGGTTTCAGCAGATGAAAATGTAATAACTGCCCAATAATTCAACCCACGTCAAGGTGAAACAAATACTGTTGGATTTAAATTGTAATAAAACCTGTCCATGACCAACTGACATTAATGCAATTGGTTTACCATGAATTTACATATTGCATATTAAAATCCTGCAATGAGTAGCATTACTCTTGCAACATATACATAATGTGTAATGACACAGATGGAATATTATACCACAGTGAATTTCACTGTCAAATGGGATACATTTCATCTAACAAAATTTTGGTTCTTTGATGGTCTAAATGTGCAAAGGTTTTCTTGTTTATTGTTCAAAATATGTCATTGCAAACACTAAGAAAATCTTTGGTACAAAATTGTCTAAATTTCCAGAGAACCTGTATCCCAAATACATCTCAAAATGTGTAAGAATTAATCTCGGATATTCTGCTGTCTGTGACACCATTCAGGGAATTCATTTAATGAACAGGTCATAAATTTAAAGTCAGTCTGAGTTTGTTTACTTCTTAGGGGTTCTGAACTTAAGGACCACTTCCAAGCTTTTTTCAAATCTAACTGTCCTGATTTTAAAAAGATTGAAGGTAAAAAAAAATGTAGACAAAAACCTTGTAACATGACCTAAATTTCATACTTGGATCAAACAGCAGCAACAACTACAAACGCACTATAAGCCATTTGCCTAATTAATTTGACAGGCTCATTATTAGGCAGTTGAGACATTATCTGCTGTTACATGGGCTGAAACAGTTCTACCAAGGAGGGGAGGAAGGCAGAACTTGGGATAGAAAAGGCATGCTCTCCATGGGCCGCATGGCAATGTTGAGTGGCCCGGTGATATTCATGGGCATGGGAGTGGTGATAGCAACTGGATGAGCAATATTCATGTGTGCTGTTGTCGGGATGTTGACAGAGGTCAGGTTCACAGGGCCGGTAATGGTGACGGGGTGCTGCAGGTTGACTGGAGACGTGATGTTGACCGTGCTGGTGGCGATGTTCATCTGAGCAGCAATGGTGACGGGGTTACTGGCATTGTTACCGCGGTTCATAGATGAAGTGATGGCTGCCGAGTTGGTGACTGGCGTTGTGGTAGCAGAGTTGTTGTGCACGCTGTTGGCATCTGTGTATTAAAAAGAAAGGGGGAGGAGGGGAAAAAAAGTTTAAAATGAGCTTGCTAAAGTTGCAGAAATGCACTACCCCTCCAAAAGAAGGAAAGCCAAAAGCTCTCAATTTCTTGGCTGTTTAACCGGGTCACTGAAAAGCACAATTCACCATTAATATATTATGTCAACTGTGGTAATATTGTTGAAGAAACCTACCTTTGTGAGAGTTGTCAATTAGGACTTGGAAGGAGTTATTTAAAATCTCTCCTACTGTCAACTCACCTGAGGGGTAAATTCAAAAAGCAGGATCAATAGACTAACCAGCTAACTGTCGGTTTAATTCAAAATTTCATTTTAAACAGTAAAACATTATCAAGAATATTTTAGTCTCTATGTACGCCAAAGGCTGGATTCACACTTTTGACCATCTAAGATGAGGCCAGGGCCTGGTGACTGTCGGCTCACAGCTAGGTTTCATTTCTGACAAATCAAACATGTGTGGCTATCAGTCAGGTCAAAGTAAAGAGAAATTACTGTGAAGCAACATGGCCTTTGATGGAAGGTCAGGTAGTGTGCATCTAGCCTGTGATATGGTCCAGTTTGTGGTTAATTTAAACGATCTACTGATCCTGCTTCATGAACTTTTAGCCTTACATTAAGCAAAATATGCTAATCTGTATCTTGACTACACCAGTCCTCAGAGAAGAAATATTCTTCTGTGGTTGAGTGACATGGTAAATGTAAAGAAAAACTGGCCACTTGTGTTTTACAGAGTGTTAAGCGGTTTCTCGTTACTAGCTACTGGATTACCTTTTCGTGGCCCTGAGTGGTTCCACTGCCAGTCACTTATGCCTATTCAGGGATACAGACACATATGGGGTTACAAGAGCACAGGGCAGCAGTGCTGACATGTGGGAATCACCTTTAACAGTTGGCATGGTCAGATTTAATGCGTGGGTGGAAATGGGTGTTTAGTTGGAGTCATATCTTCTTGGACAGCCAAAGCCCCAATAACAAACATATGCTAGCACTTTCTGATGAGAAGCCAATTTTTTTTCAATTTAGTAAAGAATGACTAAAATGCAGAAGAAGCTGTCAGGGCTACATTTTAAAGGACACTTTTGTTTCTCCATGAAGATGTGCCTTGTAAGTGGAGAGAATGCTCTTATGGCTTTAAAATGCTGTAATACCAGACAGCATGTAGCCACCAAAATGTCTTCATTTACATCAATTATGACATCTTGTGTCAGGGTTAGCTCATGAGTACAAAAATGACTAAGTTCTGCACTAACACAAGTTTGAGAATTTACCAACTTTAAAATGTAACGCTAGAACCAATGCAGCAGTGAGAAACCTTGACTTAAAGTTCTCGGTATGGTTCAGTTATGTAATGCAACTTCATAACACTTATGTTGTCCTCTCTGCCTTAAATACATCAGTTGTGAAATCTCTGGGCGGTAGACCTGAAAAAATTCAAATGTTCAAACAATCCATATTGTTAGAAGGTTCGATAACTAGAAAAAAACAGCTAACTGTGATTGTGATTCTTTATAAGCTGAAAACACTTGTAAAAAGCAGCAGTGTGTAACTTCAACTTCATGCTCCCATGAAAAGATTCAGAAGTGGATTCTACAGCAAGAACCAGTAGTGAACCAACCAGTAGTGTGACAGGATACATGCCTATTAAAATTGGGGAGGTGATGGGTGGTGCACTGTTTAGGTTAATGTGCAGGGAGCTTTAAACAGAGAACCATTTCACACAGGTGAGGTGAAACATGTTATATGTACTGTGCCTGAACAGTTCATAATCAATTCATACTGAACTTTTGTTATTAGGAGCCATTTTTTTCAGACCATACTGTTTTTAAAGTGAGTGTGGGCAGCCAAACAAATGAGGAGCAAATTCAGTAAATAAATAGATAGTGAATAGACAGCACTGTGGTTGCATTAATGGTCACAGCAAATTGTCAATTTTTAGCAATGTGTTGGAAAATAATCCTTGCATTTGTGTGAAATATAGTGCATGTTTGATAGATGAGCTCCCAGCCCACTGAAATCTCCATCAATAGGAATCATGGCCTAATGTTGGTTTAACCAGGGCCTTTCTATGTGGGGTTTTGTCCAGGTATTCCAGCTTTCTCCCATAGTCACACATGAGTGTGAATGGTTGTTTGGCTCTGCATGTTGGGTCTGCGTTCGGCTGTGACCTGTCCAGGTGTATCCCAACTAAGGAGTCATCAGTGACGGGTGATAATCGACAGATTTTAAAAAAATAATACAATTTTGACCATTAAAACAAAGACTGATTATTAGGCTGAAGGTTCACACTTTCAAATTTGATTTTAATCCATTTCTATTTGTGCCAGAGGCTGAGAAATAAAAACATCATAACCCTGTGATTACACTTTATTATCAACTGCCTCCCCCACTCCATCTCCCATCTTCCCCCATAGTGTGATCGATCTAAGCCACTGTCATTGTTGTCTTCCTGCTGTAACTATTGCACTCTGCTTCAGTGTAACTCTTCTGGCAACCTTTAGACTATTGTGGACATTTGAGTATGTGAAGCTGAAAAAGAGAAGTGAAAAGACATATGGCCTACCTTTATTGTTACATGGGTTGCTGAAGTTTGCCTGGCCGTGTGTCTTGAGGTGACTTGTGATGTAGGCAGCGCTTAGCATTTTACCACAGATGCTGCAGGTCACTTTCCCTTCATGTCTGATCATGTGGGAGCGCAGACGGTCTTTGGTAGCAAAAGCAGAGGTACAGGCCTAATAAAGAAAAGGGTATTGTGAACTTGAACGTAAGAAAATAAGACCACATTCAGACCTGTAGCAACAACTGTTGTAGGTGATCTGATCAAAACTGTACAGCTTTACATACAAGTAGGGCTGCAGCTATCAAACATTTTGGTAATCGAGTATTCTATCGAATATTCCATTGATTCATCAAATAATCAGATAAAACATACTTTTATCCTATTCCTCCTATTACTTTCGCTTTACTGCGTTTGCTCATTTTCGCTGTATTCACTGTTTTCGGTCCTGGCGTCTGCCATTCCGTGCAGCTACACTGTCCACACACATTCCTCAAAGCCCACTCCGTCTTATTCCGCTTTGTAGGGGACGCATAGCCTGTGACGTAAGCACGTTGTATCACACTAAAAAGAATCCGCGTGAAACATGAGCTTTAAATTTATTTAAACGAGGCTTCGAGGCAGAGAAAATTCCTCGATCATTTTTTGAAATCGAGTTACTCGAGGAATCGTTGCAGCCCTACATACAAGTGTTCTGGGAAGAATGTGGTCAAATTTGGCAGGAATCATTACAAGAAGTTGATTTATTTGTAGCAACTGCCACACTAATCAACACATGACCTATCTTCTTAAATTATTAAAAGGCTTTCAATTACAAAGAAACACTGACAAACAAGACATCTGTATAGTCAGTCGGGTTAAAAACATAATTTGATGAAAAGAAATGACAGACAGTGTGTGAATAACCATACAGAGTAGGAATGGATATTTATACCAGGTGTGAACTATACCCAAGATTCATACCAACAACAAGCACAGTGTCCAAGCTGTAGCTTCTGGGTGCTTGCCTCAAATTTCCTGACCTCTGTAGTTCAGTTATATTGCTCTGGGTATCAATAACAAAATGACACCAATGTTTCAGAGAAGAGACGAGAGTCAAGACTCTTACCGTTACTTGGCACTTGAATGGCCTCTCAGAGGAATGGACATGCTTGACATGACAGCTTAGGTGATCAGGTCTGCAAAGACAGACAATATCCTTAAGTTTTACAAGTAGGATCATGTCATTTTGTTTCAATAGTATTTTGATGACTTTAGTTGGTAATCACATACTGCACGGCAATTTTACAGTTGACTAAGATGTATGACCACAACAATTACAAGAAATTAAATTAAATTAAATTAAATAAATATTTTATAAAATTATAAATAATTTAAGAATTCCTGCATTAATCTGCATTTAGGTCATTGTCAGTATTAGCTCAAGTTTCTGAATATTTATAGCAAGTATCAATTAAAGTGAGTGGGGAAAAAAACCAAATGTGAAAAAAGCTTAACTGTGTCAGCATGTACAATCAGAACATTTAGAATGTTATAATACCTGGAGAAGCCTTTCCCACAGACAGAACAGATGTAAGGTTTGTGAACTCCACCATCATGGGAGCGTACATGGTATGTCATGCGGTCCTTCCTCTTAAACCTCTGCTGACAGATGGGACACTCAAATGGCTTCTCATCAGAATGAGACAGCTTATGGCGGTTGAGATGATATACATCTCTGAAGGCTTTACCACACATGTCGCAGCCATGATTCTTTTTCACTGGCTTTGGAGGCTTCTTAGGGAAGCTCTGCTGCTGTTGGTGTTGCATTGGAGTCATGACGCTAGTACCTGTGGATGTTGACGTGGTGGCTGTAGTCAAAATGCCAGCTACAGTAGTAATGTATGAAGTGTTTCCGCTATTCTCCCGTGGTACAGTGGATATGAGTGGCACCATGGTAGGGGCCGTTTGTGTTTTCTTAGGTCTCGAAACCATCTTAATGCCGGTGTGGCAAGACTCATGTCGCCGCAGGTGGTAGCTGTCTCGGAAAGCCTTGTTGCAGTAGCCACAGATGAAGGGCGTTTTTGACTTGGGCTCCTTTTTGACCACGGCAACAGGAGGCCCACCACCACCAGTCCCACTGGCCACATTGTCTTTAAGAAGTTCTGCAGCACTGACCGGTGGTTTCTGGTCCAAGGGAATTGGCAGCACCGGTTTTTGATCAGGTGGCTCCGTTGCAGAATTGAGCAAAGGCAATAGGCTGTTCCCGGCTACCTGGTGCTGGTGATGCAGAGCCTCATTGGCTTGCTGAAATGAAAAAAGAGCAATGTGCAATTGTGTCAATTAACATTTAGCCACACATGAAGAAAACCACCAGCAGCAACTTTGCCAAAAAAGTAAGGAACCAAAAAAAACACTCTTATGACATTATGACAATTATATCAACGCATGTTGTGACCTGCCAGAAAGACTGCAACAAAAAGGTAAGGCTAATCTTTGAAGAAAAAGGAAAAATTAAATATTATGAGATTTACATGGTAGTGTTTTGTTGGTGATCAACAGATGCATCAAATAAAAAGTTAGTGTTATCTGCTACACTCGTACATTATCTCAGTAGATCATCTTGAAAATACATGTTATACAAACAGATTAAAAAAAAACATCAATGTACCCCCTTCTAGTAAATAAATAGGTCACTGTTTAGGAAACTCAAATGGTATGTTGAAAGCCAAATTCACAGATTCTCTACAGAGAAATACATAAAAATAAGAGTATGTAACTTTAAGTGTGGAAAAAATAAATCACAAATCATGAAAACCATGAAAAACATAAGAATTAGCATCTCAGATTAATAACGAACACTATGACGGGCACACAAAATGCAACCCAACAGCAGTTACAAAGGGAGGACATCTTAAGTCTGCAGCTGCTGGCAGGCATTGTCCAATTGGTCATGGCAGATCCCCAGTGGGACAGGACGAACAGACGGTGGGGGCCTATATGAATATTTTGGCCAGGGAGAAAGCAGAGATTCACGTTGTAACCAGCAACTGAACAACAGGTCAGCCCAGAGCCTGTGATTGAGACAGCCTTGTTCTTTTCTGTAATCGCCATTGGGCAGGGTTAAAGACCTGACCCATGGCTTTTCAGATTCAGCCAAGCATCCCAACCCGGTCAGTTGGGTGGGGGATATGGTCTGAGCGGGCTAGGAACCCAAGTGTTGTTTTCCCCCCCCACTGTGTTCTTTTATAGACGACACAAATCCAAACGCTGATGCTGTTATGGCCCTCAGAAGATTGGCGCGCGAGTGTGGGGGGTGAACTAGTGGTCCCTACTGATTGGAGGTGCCCACAGCATGTGCTTTAGCATGGTAGAGAGGGCTGAGGGCCGTCACAGGTTGTCAGCTCCCTTTAATATCTGCCACACTGTAGCAAAACTCAAACAAAATCATTTCTGCAATTAGCATTTTTCCAAGCATATGTGTATACAAGTCTGGGATAGACAAATGTGCTCTTATTCTCAGCAAGAAAAGACAGAGCAGCCTGCTGTTCCATCACACTGCTCTGATTACTTTGATACAAATCTGCTGTGAAGGGTGGTAAAACCACTGAAAAGGAGTTAAGACCGTGGAAATTAACAAAAAATAATACAAATAAAATACTCTTTTTTTTCCCCTCCACTGCAAGGCGGGATATGGATTGAGCATATAGCATTTGACAGAATTGTCTACAAAGCTGTCTCTCACTTATGCTCTTGTATTCACTACCATCCAGTTCTTTCTATGTAAACCTCAGATGGCAGATGGTTTTGTCTCAAAACAAAATGTAATATTTAATCGAATATTCAAATTTTCTGTTTAGTTGAAAGATTCTGTTTGTACATACATATAAATATATAAACACACACATACATATATAATTAGAATGCCAAATATAAGGGTTCAAAAAGGGAAATCATTGTAACTCTACAAAAATATCTTGTTCATTTATTATTTAAACTAAGGCCAAGGTGGTCTGTAGAGAATTATTGGGAACTGTGACCTTGTTACCATCAAGCAGTACAATTTGGTTCAGTTTAGTATGCTACACAACTGTATGCATTTCTATTGTCAAACATTAAAGGGTAAAATAACCGATCCGCACTGCCCCAGTTTTTGGCACCTATCCTGTGGGGCACCAAGCACCTACACAGCAGTCTATTGATTTGTCAACCGATAATCACTCATGTGCCACATTCGGTAGAAACTGCAGTGCTCTTCTTTGCAGCCTGCAGCCTTCTTTCAAAGAAAGCTAACATGGAATGCTGGATATCCTACACTGTTACCTTTTGTTCACTGTGTTGCATTACTCTTTGTGGAATTAATATGCAAGCTGCACATTGTCACCATTATTGTAGCTTTTGAAAATTACATAAATAGATATGCAATTTATGTATTTGACCCACACATCCCAACTGAAGTTCACTGTACTGCTTAGTGAAAATGGAGGTTAACAGTGCCTAAACTTTATTTAGTTAGAGAGCTACTTTATGGATTCGTCTTAACTTAACAAAGTGGACCCTGAAATAATTAGCCGCCTCCTACACACCAGCTTCAGCAATTCTGGGCCATGTCCATCATTAAATCAAACTATTAGAAACCAATAATTACTGTGCCTTTTTAGCAGTGGTAACAACCTATACTTACTTACTTCTACTACATATGACCATCATCAAGGCTAGGAAAGCTTCTAGGAAGCTCATTAAAAGACATTAAAAGAGCATTTTGTTTATTAAAAAGAAGAATTCAGTCTGGACATTCTTCTGAGTTTACTGTCCACATATGACGAATACAGTGGGAAACACATTCATAAGAAAAAGCAAACGATCCAAGCAGAACACTTGCTGTGAGTTATACGGAGTTTCTCCTGCATTCTCACTAGGACAATATCCCATGATCAGACTAGGAAACTGGCAGGAGACTCTCCTGAAAATGTCAGCAGCAATTTCTAAGGCTGTCTGAATTCACAAATACAGAGCCTCTGTTCAACCTGTGCTAAAGCTCTGGAGTTCAGTCGCAGTCTGAAATCAGCTAAAGAGACTGACCACAGGAGTATTTCTATAACTGTGAGGAACAAGAAACTCTCCTGGTTAACAAATGTTTGCTTCATTAGAAATGCAACATTAAACATTAATCAAAAAGTCAAACAACCATCAAAGAAAAACTATGAAGGCTGATAACAGACACAAATTAAAAACACAAGATTCATAAAAATATTTTGGCAAAATTTCCCTGCAGCACATTGTGAACAAAACATTAATTTGTGACACTGCAAAAATAAAACATAAATCATCTTCTACACCCCTGCGCTGATGTGCCACCAACACAGTCATTTCGATATTTTACCATTTGTAATTATTCACTGCATGGCATTGCAAACCACACATTTTTGTCACATTTGTCAAAGGTTACCTAAAGGGTTAGGTAACATCCAATAGAGCACTCTCATCTACTACCACTCTACTTGTCACCTAGTAAGGCAACATGTTTTACACAGGTCACTGGATACATTAAACAGTGTCAATTAATACAGTATTATACAGTAATCTAAGCACTTAAATGGTTATGGAGAATCAACGATATTGGTATATAATATCAAGAAAAGCTCATTCCATGTCACAACTAACAGTAAGTAAATTAATTTTTTTTATAATTACTGTAACTTTTTGTGTATATCAACTACTGTGTTTCCATTTTGCAGCCAGTTGAACAAAATATACTTAAGAAACACCCAAATGTTGAGAGGCAGAAAACGGTTTGCAGTCACGACAGTCATACAAGCAGCTTCTGTACCTCAGGACCAAAACAGCATTAAGAGATGAACATTTCCATTTGTTTTCTGTTCAACTCTGAGCTCAAGTTATGTAGGTAACTTGAGCCCGATAACAACCGTGTTGTTTTCGGGCCCGTTTCACTAAATCACGGCTGCAAAACTACTGCACACCCAACATGAGGCCCAATCATTAGCACTGATTTACACGACTCAGACATTTATGAAACTTATGTGTCCATCACCCAGAATCAGAAACGCCCGTACAACACGCTGCACTTGCCATTTTCCCCCAAAACAAAAGGCCACACAAACTTTTCATGATACACGCTGGTTTGCGTAAATTAGTCTTGATCTTATATTCGGCTTAAGAGCAATTTTAGGTTTATCATAAGTCACACCATTGTTTGCAATCATCAGTCCTAAACTTGTGGTTATGCTGTAAAGTTTGTATTCTTGTCGCGTGGTTTAATCACTGCAGTCCGCGTGCTGGGCAGCCTTTGAGGAATACTGCGTTAGCTTTAGCCAACTTCTCGTTTAAGGAGCGTAACGCCAGCGTTGATGAAATCATGTGTTGATTTGCTTAATTCGCCGACTGGACCTTTAATGAACTACGGCTCGACACCTACATGTTTATATTGTGACAGGGATTGCTGTGTTGCATGCGATAAAAATACCCTTGTTAGCTAAACCAGTCGCCAATTAGCTTAGCATACCTACATGCAATAGCTACTAGCTAATTTGCTAGCGCGCGCATCAACAGAAATGCTAACAGAATTGAGCGCCGCGGTGATTTTAGAGCAAAATGAAACCAACACAATACTATGCTACAGTGCGCCGTCCAAGAGCGCTTCGCTATCCCAATAGTCTACACTGGTGAGTCCCCGTAGACCACTCATGTACTCGGCTTTTGACAAAGCTGTTTGAGCAGTGTGCTACAACAATCCGTACAGTGGAGTTAGCCAGTGGTAGGCTAATGCTAATACCTTTTGTTTTGCTTGGCTATATCTAATTCATTTAATCAACTGCCACAATACAGTAAGCAAACAACTCTTAAGTCACATCAAAACCGCTGATACACATTGTTAAACCAATGATCTACTGCGTCTCTTACCTGAAATAAAAACGTACTCCAGCTCGGTTCCATTGCAACACTAAAATCTGCAGGAAACCTACAAGGAGTCTGTAACAAAGCAGCCGAACATGGCAGCTACAACTTCCTGTGCGCCCCCGGCTTAAGTGTGCAGGAGTTTTTTTTTTTCTTTTGGCCTTTACCAGAGAAATAATATGGAATATTTTTCATTGCATTTTCAAAAATGTTTAATTTCTGCTACTCTAGATATACAAGCATGTAATAAATGATGTAAGCATGTTGAAATAAACAATAAATAGTGGAAAAATAAATTTCCACTGAGGTAATCTAATTTTGTATACAAAAATATAAAATTATGCAGGTGATCGGTTCTTTCATAAGAAGTACTTTAATCACACTAAACACAAAGAACAATACATCACTCACAAAACAAGGAACTTGGAAGATGAATTTGCATAAAAGTGGAACATAGTATAATTCAAATACATTGAAAAGTCTAGAGTGTAATGTTAATGTTCACACTCTGTCCACTTAAGTGGACAGAATATGGCAGTATGGCATTGTACTCTGTTTTAGATTTTGTTTCTATAACAGAACCAAATTGAAGGCAGTAATGTGAATTTGTATTGAAAGATATTGAAATAGTTAAGAACCATCAGCAGAACAAAAACTGTTTACTTTAATGGCTGCATTGTATATTCCCTTTAGTTAACAAGAAAAAACAATCAAAGAGTGCACTGAAAAACATTATTTCAAGCCACATTCATGTTTTTTTCATGCTTCAGATCCAAATTTTGACCAGTCTGCACAGGAACATTGATCTATATGAGAAACATTAACATAAATGTCCAAAACTCCCCTATCTTGCAAGGTTGTAGATCACTACCACTAAATATTTTGAGACAGTCACGAAACATAACCTTTTTTTTGGAGGTACTGTAGCTTCACTGCACTTGTAGAAATCATCTCATCCAGTCATCCTCAGAAATATGGCATGTGTTAAAGAAGCCAGTGCAATATCAACTATTATGTTGTTGGTGTACAGCTCAAGTAAATTTATTACAAAAACAAACAGGATTGAAATTAAAAAAAAATTGAATATAAAAGGACTCTCAAGTGTTTTTCTATGTGCTATTGTCCATCCAAAGATCTTATTTTCTTTCTTCACGACTTCCCAACATGGTTTTAATGTGGCTTGTATGGGGTGATCTTGACTGTGTTTCTGTAAATTAACCCAGTAGTTTAATGATAGCTGAATCCTTCTGATTTCTGGTAACATTTCTCCCATCTCGACTTGTAATGCTGCAATTGGGGTAGTTTTAACTGCACCTGTAATCAGATGTAGAGCCTGATTCTGAACTTCCACCTATATGCCCATTCTTCCACTTTGTAAATTGCATTGGTACTACAATGGCTTCCTTCCAACTCTTTGGCAACTTTCCACATTCCCAAACGTTGTTATACAGTCCTAATAGAATATCTTTAGCTGACTCACTCAAACTACTGATTATTATTTAACAAATTTGATCATTTCCTGGTATTGACATCTTGATTTTCCTCAAAGCTGGAGTCAATTCTGCCTAACTATTGCTATCTTCTTCTTGGATTACCTCATTGTGTTGGTTGCTGCTGTACCTCTCCTGCCTTTTTCACTAAGATTGTTTGTACTGTGTATTTAAAGTCTGGGGCAACATTTCTGCCTTCATCTCATTTGTTACTGCTGATGCTACACCATCTACCAAAACTGGATATCTGAATTCTCTTAATTCCATTCATCTTTTTAACCATCCCCCAAACCAGCAATTTCTGTCTCCCTTCCTACAGAGGTACAAAATTTCCTCCAAGATTCCCTCTTTGAATTTTTTATATTTCTCCTTACATTGGCTTGTGCCTTCTTATACACAATAAGATTTTGAAAACATTGTTTTTTTTATACTTTGAAAGCTTTATTTTGAGATTGAATTGCTTTATCACACACCTTTCTGTCCACCAAGGTACAATCTTCCTTTTGGTCTTAGCTCCTCTCTTCAGAATAGGCTGTTTAGAATAGAAATGTATAGAATAGAAATATTCAGATCATAAACATTTCTATTCATGTAAATATTCCCCATTTCCTGATCACAAATACAGTATATCTAAATTTATCCCAATCAGCCCTGCTAAATACCAGTTTAGCAACCCCTCTGTCATATTCCTCTCCCCTCAGACCATCCTCAATCATTATAGGATAGTGGTCACTTCCTACAGTTTCCCTACAGTTCCTTTGACCACCTCCCAACCACATAACCCTGCCAATGAGTCTGATACTAATAAAAGATCTACTCCTGTTTCAGTCTCTGTTCTGATGTTCATTCTTGTGCCACTACCATTGTTCATACTAACAAGATTTTTTATTTCTATTATTCAATAACCAGCCCATTCTCATCATTATTATGATCCCAAAGAGTATTATGGTCATTAAAATCATCGTTTGTGGTTTTAGAAGAAATACTCTACGTATTCTTTCATTATTATTTAGCTTCCTAAGGACTACAAATTTGGCTTGTGTCATATCGTGTTAGATGCAAAGAAAATATAACTGAACAAGAACCTAATAAGACAACAAAAAATATAGAAGTAGATATATGGTAAAAATATATATTTATTATAGTATAAGAAAAAATATTGGAGGCATAATGTGTAAGACTAAAGTAGCAGCAGTAGCTTATGATCAAGGGGACAAAAGATTCTCATTAAACAATGTAAAGAATGAAACATATTATAAGACCATAAATCAACAGTTGCAGGTAAGTGAGACTCAGTTGTTGTCATCCTGTTGTGATTTGGTTGCTGTTCATATTTGGCTGACGTTTTATTTGAACATGCTGAACTGGATCCAACCTTCCACTCAATTCCAGCCTGGAGCAAAGCGCTCGCCATCTCTCCACCAGCATCGCCTGTGTTAGACAGCAGGTGAGGGGGGGGGGCAGTTGATAGTGATGGTTCTGCCGAAGATCCTAAACATTCCCAGTTATCATTAACTGGTTAACTGAGGTCACTACTGGGAAAACTCTACTGAGACCAACACTGCTGTGCCCAGAGGACCCTCTTCATAGTGTATATTATGAATAACTGTGACAATATACACCACTGTGTGCTGATAAGAAGGCAAGCTACATAGACTCTGGCTTGAGCCCTGCTGCCATGACCCTGTGCTTTGACTTGGAAATGTTTGCGACGCCACTGAAAATCAAAGGAAATGTAGACTGATTTATTTCTCTCTAACTTGTGCTTTTCAGGCTGGCTAAACACAGAAATTTAGTATAAATCTACATTGTGTTCTCTTTCCAGCTGGTTCCATATGCTTTTTGTTTGACTGTTCCAGGCTGTTCAGAAAAGGACCCCCCCCCCCATTGTGTTTTGAAATATTTGTTGAACTGTACATTGCCTGCCTTTGTAACCATATAACACAATGTCAGTTTCAGATAAACTGGCTCAATTTGTGTGGTCAGCCTATACTCCCTTACCACACCCAGTGGGATTAATTTTATCAACACTTTAAGATTTAAAAATAGCCATGCAAACAGCATGGCGAAGTCTAGATGCGAAAGGTTTATTCTGGAAAGTTCAAGGTTACATTAAGGTAAGTTCTGATTTGAGTGTGTTTTTTTTCTCTAGGTCTGTCATGTAATATATACTGTAGTAGGTATATATGCATGACTGTGTCTGAAAAAGAATGTGATACTTTAATATGTGGAATGTAGATTTAGTGCTCACTGTGCGGACACAGGACATGTCCTCTGGGATTTGAACTGAAGTGTAGTTTAGAGTATGATTTAAAGTTATACATGGCAGTTGTTGAAATGGCAGGTACAATATTTGGTATGTAAAACAACATGAAAATGTATGCCAAAGAAATACAAACTTTAACACTTCAATTCAGTCCACTGTACACACTATAATTTCATGGTATTAAAATAGAAAAACAGCATATGTATTTCTCTTATACTCTTTTACTTTTTCCATTCTGTCCAAAATGACTGCTACATGAACAAATGAGATTTAAAAAAAGGTGTTGTAGAAAGTGATATCTTTATCCACAAATTGGATTGGAAAAGATGTGAAATCCAAGTCAAAGTCACATGCCACAAGCAATGCACATTATGATAGGTGGACTGTGCACTCATTCAGAGAAGAGTAGAGAACCAGCCTAAAGGTTTAATTAAATAGTTTACAGAAAAAAAAATATGTGTAAGTAAACTTAAAAAGCAATATTAATCATGAAAGAATTATAAAAATCACATTCAGTATCACTTAACTTGTAGAGAAGAAATAATCTTTTGATCTCTCTTTAAGCATTATGGGTGACTGGTCCATACTTGGTCGCTTCTTGTCTGAGGTTCAAAATCATTCTACAGTGATTGGCAAGATTTGGCTCACCATGCTGCTCATTTTCCGTATCCTACTGGTGGCATTGGTGGGTGATGCTGTCTACAGCGACGAGCAGTCCAAGTTCACCTGTAACACTCGGCAGCCTGGATGTAGCAACGTCTGCTATGACACATTTGCTCCTGTTTCACATCTGCGGTTCTGGGTATTCCAAATTGTGCTGGTCTCCACTCCATCTATTTTTTACATAGTTTTTGTTCTGCATAAGATCTCTAAGGACGAAAAGCAAGTTGGCCAAAGAGCACATGTGGTAGTACAGAGGCCCCCAAGACAGACATGTGGCCACATAGGAAAGGATGGCATTGTGGCCCAGAGTATTGGCATGCCCACTTATTGTCCACATTACACAGAGGTATTGGGCATGGGGGAGCAAGATGGATTAGAACAAAGAATTCTACAGGAGGACTGTGGCAAAGTAGAGGAGGACCCAACCCAGCAGTCCAACCAAGTTCTACTTATCTACATTCTTCATGTGTTACTACGATCCGTCATGGAGATCACCTTCTTGGTGGGCCAGTACTTCCTGTTTGGTTTTGAGGTGCCTCACCTGTACCGTTGTGAGACCTACCCTTGCCCTACTCGTACAGACTGTTTTGTATCACGTGCAACGGAGAAGACTATCTTCCTGAACTTCATGTTCAGCATCAGCCTGGGCTGCTTTTTGCTCAACGTTGCAGAGCTCCACTACCTTGGCTGGGTCCACATTTGCCGTGTCCTCTGCTCAGCTTGCTGCAGTCAGGACAGAGACATGATCAAACAGTACTCAAACCACAACCCTCTCCTGCTGCATCTCAGGCATTCTCTGAGGAGCCAGCTTGTTCTGCAGACCCCAGCAGCCGTGGCCCCCGAGAAGACCATGGGTCTGCTTACACATGCTCCGGCTATCTCCTTTGAGACAGATTCAACTGTGGAATGCATCTCCAAGAGAAATCCAGAGAGCAGAGACAAAGTGAAGGTCAAGTTGGCCAACATGTCAAGAATGGGACGTACTAAGAAGTCTTGGTTATGAGAGCGAGACATTGAGCACTATTGCAGATAAATCTGTGAAAACACTCCTTCCCTGTGCAGATGTGCAACATTACCACTTGTCCTGAGTGAACCAATCACAAGTGGACAACTCGCCTGTCATTTGATCCCATATTGCAAACGAGAACTTGTGCATTTACCTAGTAATGTGCAGTTGGAAATGCTCTCACTGTGTGTTAAAATTGGCTGTAGGTCAAAAGATTCAACCATGTGCAGCTGAGCTACAGCATTATTTTTGAATTTCTGATTAAATTTTGAAGCATTGTTAGAAAAAAGTGTTCCCAAACAGCACACTAAACAATCATGTTTTGGAGAGTGTCTTTTTTTGTCTCTAGACTTGACACTTAACTCTTTAATTATCTTGTTGAAAATGGTCTGAGGTATTTTGTATCCAGAAGAAATGTGAAAATGCATGGTGAGTTCATACAAAAGGGATTTGTATTGATTTTGCATACTTAGCTGAGTGTGAATCATGCATCCTATGTGCTGTGAATAATTGTGTTGTCAGCACTTTATTAAGAACATCTGTCCAGCTGCATATTCATCCAAACTGGCAATCATGTGGCAGCATGTAATGGGAGTGTTTTGACTCTCTGAATATGAAACATTATATATGCTTTACATATTTTAAAGGGTTGAACATGATGACAGTATGACATTACATTAAAGACATTTTTATAGTTTAAAAGAGTCCAAAAGAGTTTTCTTTGAATGTGTTTCTACATGTTTCCTATTCAAAGATCACCTCTCACCTTTTATGAGTGCAGGACATGCTTCTATACAAAGGGTTTTCCTCATCTTTTACCTAATTTTTAGCTATCATCTGGGCACAATTTGATATCTAGATCTATGCTCTATGACCAAATTCCCACAGTCAGGCAGTGAGGTGAAGATATATCCAGCAGATGGCAGTAGACGTAAGCAGGAGAGGGACAGCATTTTCAACATTGTACGTCTTATCAACAGCTGCTTGTGCTGCAGGCTGACAGGAACACATGATCAGAACATTACTTTTCAGTTTTTATTGATTGGACCACAGGGAGTTAGAACTTAACGACTCATATGACTCATAATGCAAAACTGAGTGGAGATTTCCACTGCATCGCCGAACAGCAGTGATGGTGTGTGATTAATTGTACTGATTAGGACAAAGGGAAGAGCAAATCCAAAATCCCCAGGAATTTAATAAGAAAAACCAAACCAGGCATTTTCAAATGTCTTTTCCAGTTACAAATGCTTCCATTTATTACATTTTTAGTTGCATTTCTTTAATCCATTCTCTACTCCCTCATGTGCACTTTCAAACGGCTACTTTCTGAATTTTGAGGTGCTTAAAAAAATCTGCATAATGTCCAACTATTATTGACGGATTTGAAGTTAGGTCAACTCTGAGCATGAGATGACTGATAATCAGTCTGACAGGATGGATTAAGAGAAATTACAAATTAAATATTCCACATCTACTATGACTGGATGTGAGCTCAGGTTTAACTCAATACATGCATGCGTACATGCATAGCATGTATGTTTTGAGTTACATACACTCAGGAAGTGTGACGTCATTCTCTGCTCAAGACAGTAAGACATTTTGGTAGTAATAATAATAATAACAATAATAATAAGAACTCCCTCTGGTGAGTCCTCATTTGCAAAGTGGTCAATATCTCTTTAGTTTTTCTATTCTTGTATTATGTATTGATTTTTGTGCGGTTTCATATATATATATATATATATATACATCAAGCTGTGTTGTAATGTGTGTATATATATATATGAAAATGCTAGTGAATGATTGATCGAAACGTTGCATGTCAGTTACATGAGCGTGGCACTGTGGCAGGAACCCTCTCCAAATATACGATGCTACCTGTCGTGTCATTGCAAGAACTACAGGTTAATGCACATCTGCATTCGTGTTCCTTGTGGGCGGGCTGTGGGAAACTGACGTCAGCGTGGTTGGCCGGTGACAGTGGAGGAGGGAGGGACGGAGGGAGAGAACAGACCGGACTGATCCCACGTGTGACGGACGGAGCGCCGCCTGCATCTCCCGGCTCACTGACACCGGAGCTCCATCCGCTCCGCTCTACCTGCCCGACCCACCGTCTGCTTGTGTCCGCCTGTCACTGCCTGTACCTGGGTCAGACATGGAAGGGGACGGCAGCCAAGCACCGTCAGGAAGCCCGGCTGATCCGCATCACGACCCCGGGTAAGGTGACTCCAACCTGACAGCAGAAACATGCGCGTTTGTTACGTATGGTTTGTTACTGTTTGTTATTTGTTAGTTGTTCCTGAATTCCTACTGTTTTTACCTAACCTGGTTATATTTTCAAACAGACCTGCCCTCCTTTATTGAATATTATCCTCCCTGTGTCCCATATGTGCCATGTTACCATATCCCATATTTATGCTTGTGTGGAAGCACCACACGCCAAACTTCTCTCAGAAATGTTTGACTTTAGCACTGTTTTACCTGTTGGTAAGAGTGCGGCGTTTCAGCATGAGTCTCAGGGGGCTTTAATGAATGTAAAGCTTTGTCTGGTTAAGTCGGCACAGTTTTTCTTCCGCTCAGTCGCACTGTATTTACATAAAACACGCTCCAGCTGCTTTTTGACAGAGGACCGAGGGAGCGGTTGTTTTGCAGTGGGACCACTTTTCCTGAAGTTGATCTTGACTGATTTTATTAGTTCAGTCAGCGTTCATCACATGTAGACGGTGCCAGGCTGAAGAATGTAGCAGTTCACAGCCCGCTGTGTCCCTGACTCAGGTGTTGTGAATGGAGCAGGTCTCCAGCAGAGAGACAGATTAACACCACCTCATGCAGCCTTTTTACTTGTCTGTTCGGACTGCCAGAAAAATCAGATATTTCTTTTTGCATATGCCGGTGTCTTCTAGATTGTTTTTGTAAGTTTTGACAGTTAAAATAAAAAAAAAAAAAAAAAAAAAATGGAGGTGGTTTGAAAAGTGTTTCGGTCTGAACGCTCTGGCTGCTCAAAACCGATTTCAAATGGTCTTTTTTGCCATTCTGCATTTCCACATGCCTCCATTGATACTAAAATGAGTTTACGTTTATTGACATTTTTGTTCAAGATGTACATGGCTACTGAATATAGATGATTATGAACTCCCCCATCCTCCTACCCAATATCTCATCTCTAATGGGCTGCAGAAAGAAAAGTACAGATTATTTCAGAATTAGGGTATATATAGGAATTCCATGAAAATAAACTGTAGCTCATGTAAAGAGCTGCATTATAGTCCGAATACCGGGGCATAGAATTGTTATTGCTCTGCTTCCAAAAACAGATTAATTTATGACATAGATGAAAAAAAAAAGAATTTATCAGATTAGCATGAAATGTCCTTACAGGATGTGCTTAGTGGGAGTTAAGGGGTCGAGAGTACGTTGCTGATCTGATTTTTCTGGAAAATGTAAGAAAAGGTTCCAAATATACAAATCACCAAGCATGTTTAAGACTCTAAGTCAGTTTTTCTAATGCCAATGACTAATGTGAGGGCATGATATATTTTTCCAGTATATAGCAATTAGACGTTTTGCATGGATGAGGCAAAGGATAATCAAAGGTCACATAGAATGGTCTTTTTGAACCAGAAATTACTACAAAAGCTTACTGATGTCTACTTAGATAAATTAAATAATATTTATGGTCAAAAATCTCATTGTCTCTTCAGATTAAGCCAGTTTATTGCTGCTCTCTGCCAGCCTCTGAACAGTCACTCTGAGGTAACGCCCGCCCCCCAGAACACTGAATCTCTTGTGATTGGCCAGCTACCAGCGGACTGACTGCTCCGCGGTGCTTCTTCTTCTTCTTCAGGTTGAATGTTCACGCCCATGACCGGGAGTAGCTGTTGGGGGAGGTTTCGTTGCACGGCAAACATGCTAGTTACGTAACTAAACTTGACTTTTCAAAACCGCTTGCTCCAGCGCAGGAAAACAGAGAAGCCCTTCTTTCTCAGAAGTGGCTGAAGTGTTTATTGTGACACGTTAGTGATGTTTAGATACGGGAAGGACACGGACACACACCAAAAAACATCAGAAATTAGATTTTCCACTGAATGTCTTTAAGGAAAGATTTTCAGGGTAAAGGCCTAAGATGCAAAGTATAGGAAAGGAATAGGTTAAAAAATTATTTCGGAAATTATGTTTACTAATTCTTTCCAAAATTTCTGAATTTTCTCACGTTCCAAAATGCAATGAAAGGGGTACCTTTGTGAGTTTGACATTTCACACAGGTGTCTGGAATATCTGGATTAAATTTCTTCCCCTTTACTGGGGTAAGGTAGGTCCACATTATCCAAGTTTATTGTAATAGCTTACATCTAATGTTTATTGAAAGGTTCTGGGCTTCAGAGCATATTTGACTCCATTCACAATCGAGCACGCACTCCACAATTTGAGATAAGATAACGTTATAAGAATATATTCTTATAATGAGATAAGAATATATTGTAAAGCGTAGAGATCTGGCCTTTGCTATGCTGATTCTGTGTTGCAAATCGTTGTAGCTCTGTTAAGGGGGGGCTGTTAGAAAAATTAGTTCATTTAGAGTGAATAAAACCTTGAAGCTGTAGGTATTTAAAAAATGGGACAGTGGAATGTTAACCGTACCCTTGATTTTGTTAAAGGACATCAGACTGTCACTGTTAGAGAGGTCTGTGATCCTTCTAATGTATTTGCGGGACCATTTTTTGAATCTTGGATCATTCTTACCAGGTCTGAACTCTACATTTCCCCAAATAGGTGTAAGGCTGTCACCTACAGCATTGTGCGTTTCATGCCATGTCACCAGAGTGTTTCTAATAAATGGATTTAGTGTATTTTTCTTCAAATTCTTAACAGTCAGTATATAAATATGAATCTAATTCTTGACCTCTTGTGAACAGTGCTTCCATTCGTACACAAGGTAAGTGTGGTTTTGATGAGAACCACAAACGGGCAGCTCTTAGCTGGGCTGCCCTGTAATACTATAGTAGGTTTGGAACCTTAAGGCCTCCTCTGTCATTTTCCAAATAAACTTGGTAAGAATTTTTTTCATATCTCAAAAGAAGCCAGGAATAGTATAGAAATTTAGGAAGGACATTCATCTTGAAAATATTTAGATGTCCAATCTCAGACAAGGGGAGTGAGATCCACCTATTTAGAGATTCATTTATGTTTAAAATAAATGGGTCATTTAAATTTGGTGCTGAGGATTTGGTTTTGTTAACTCTGTATCCTGAGAACTTCCCAAACCTATTAATCACATCTGTATGCGCGGAGAAAGACTGCTCCAAATTTGTTAGAAAAAGTAATGTATCATCTACGAATAAGGCTATAGGATGCTCTACATCTGCAATTCTAATACCTTTTAATAACAAGATGATTTCTAATGGCAATGGCAAAGGGCTCTAGTGCTAAAATAAAAGCAGGGGGGACAAGGGCCATCCCTGACTGATTCCACAATAAAACCTGAATGGATTGGAAATAACATTGTTCGTAATGTCTGCAGTTGGACCTGAGTACAGGAGACTGATCCAATGTCTGAAGTATACAACGAAACCAAAGCAGGAAAGCACTTCAAATAAGTACTGCCATTCGACTTAAATGCTTTTTCAGTGTCTAGAGACAGAATGCATGAATTTGGTGTCTCCTTCTTTTCATATACTATATTTAATATTCTTCTGATATTATAATATGCCTCTTGGTTGTTAATGAACCCATTCTGATCAATATCCATTAGAGATGGGAGGCATTTCTCTAACCTTAAATCCTTAGCTATTATCTTTGCATCTGAATTCAGAGAGAATTTTGTCTAGGACTCACATTATTAGGAGGTTTATCTGGTTTGAGTATCAAGGTAATGAGTGCGTTACCCCTATCATTTGCATTATAGCTTCCAAAATTTACTGACTTTCAAGTCCACTGTCCATCCAGGATTAATCGTCTTATATATACTGTATGTATAAAAGATTTTAGATACTGTATGTCAGGGACTGGGAATAGGTGAAGAAAGAGAGACTGGTCCTTTTCTAAATCTGATGATTATGATTTATGTAAGGCCTGATAGTATGCAGCAAAAGTACAATTTATTGATAGAGGGTCAACAATTATTTCACCACTTAAAGTTTGGATGCTGTTGATGGTTTGTTTTAATAACTTTTCACTTTTCTCCCTTGATCGTAAAATGCTTGTTTTAGTCTTACTAAGCTATATTCTGCGTTAGTGGCAGAAAATGCACTTTATTTGGCCCTAAGGGCTAATAATTCCTGGGTTTGAACTTTAGACTTGGCTGCCTCATTCTCAAGTTGCTTGATTGACTTGTCTTAAGACAGCATTTCTAAAGTAGCTTTATTAGTTATTGAGCTGGTGTAGCTAATTATTTGTCCACAAATATAGGCCTTAAATGCCTCCCATCTCACTGAAGCAGAAGTCTCATTATAAAATCAAAAAAATAGTCGATCTGTGTTCAGCCAGGGCACTCGAAGGCGAGTGTAACATTGGTTACATCTGGGCCCAAAAATCCGATTTAATCACCGTCAGTTCACAGTGTGGACCGTCTGCTTGAAAAGAACTGGATTGAGAAAAAAAATCCAACTTGCCTGCAGTCTCAAAATAGTCTTAGTTAGGTAAACATCTTTGACCAATATGAAACCTGGACTGACTTCTGTTGTTTTCACTTGGCAGGAAAATGTTTATCGGTGGCCTCAGCTGGCAAACTTCACCAGGTACGAACAGCATCCATGTCTCTCTCTCTCTCCCCCTCTCTCTCTCTCTCTCTCTCTGTGTGTGTGTGTGTGTTAGGTTTTCTGGTTTCTTGTCCTCCACTTGACCCCCTCTGCATCACTGAGACATTTACTGCTGACAAAACACATTCATCTTTTCTATTTAACAAGGAAATAGAAATTAAATCAGCCTGTAACCTCTTTGTCTCTGTTTTCTTACCCCCACAGACAGCCTTAGAGATTATTTTAGTAAATTCGGTGAAATCAGAGAATGTATGGTGATGAGAGACCCGACGACAAAACGTTCCAGGTAAATGAGAGAAATATTTCCACCCATGCAAAATAACGGGGGTAAAAGAGCATGTTTGCTGGAGTGATTATTCATGGAATGACGGGGTAATGCAGTTTGACATTGACTGTGTGGCTGCAGAACATATTCTCTCTACTGCCATTTATTATAGCGTAATCTGGTTTTTCCACACTCGTCCACTTTAATTTAAAATACCATTTTCATTATTAACAACATGTGTGAGACATGCTGTAGGGTGTGTCATTGTGTTGTGTAAATTGAAAACTGTGAGGACATTGTTAGAATTGTCATGTGCCTTTTGTTTGGTCTCTCAACAGGGGTTTTGGCTTCATCACGTTTGCAGATGCTGCTGGTGTAGATAAAGTCTTAGCACAGCCGCTGCACGAGTTAGACTCTAAAAGGGTATGTTCACCTTTTCACTCTGATTGCATGAGAGACAGTGGTGTGTTGTTTTCTGTGGTCACCCCTGTGTATTGTATTCAAAAGCACTTGGTGGGAGCAGAGCTCAACTGACACACACACACACTTAACCCAGCAGTTTGAGTAGGTCCAGCTTTTAGTGTGTGTGTTTTTTTTTAATTGATATAATTTTCTTCTGGTATTTTTTGGTGTTCAGCCATGGCCAAAGGCATCTTCTTCTTTTGGTTGTTTGTCCATAAATCTGTTGAACCATATGTCCCATTCCTCTAAACCGTAATATCTCAAGAACATCTCCAGGGAATCACGTTCACATGGACGAATTAATTAATTAATTAATTAATTAATTTTGGTGGTCACATGCTCACCGTCGTCTCAGAAATCCTGTTTTTTGCCTTGTGAATATCATATTTCAAGAACACCATTGGAATATGATATTCAACAGTCTTTCAACAAAAGTTTAATGGTTCAAAGCCAAGGTCACTCTAACCTGGTAATAAAATGTCAGTCGTGGTGATTTGTAAATACAATATCTTTAGTGCACTTTGATCACACAGGGTGAATATTTAATTATTGAGATATTGGTGGTCAAAGATAAGGGTCCCTCCAAATGCAATATCTGTAGGGGGTGTAAGAACTGACCACTAGTTGGCGGCAGGCTTTTGGCCATTTGAATCCTTCCCCCTCCTTCCTCTCTTCTTGTTAGACAAAGAACACTCCATTTTGTGTATATCTATATAATATTGTTAATTTTACTATGAGAACTTTTCTTAAAATAACTTTTTGTGGGGGGAAAAAAATACAAAATATTGGCGTAATAGTTTCCAAATACAGAATATCTTAATACTCAAAATCAAAATCAAAATCTGATATCTCCTTATTCCTTTCTATTTAGAAACACTTTGTAAACAGGTAAGGTAAGGATCAGAGCCACCACTGCTGCCTTGTGTAGAATCAGATGAGTTTTTTAAATTTAAAGCACAGTTGGCTTGTCTGCATCAAAATACTTGCACTGAAAAGGAAAAACGGTGACATCACAGAGGCATTAGTGTCTTTGTTTCAGATGCAGTAGCTGGACATTGTAAGAAGCTAAATGGCCATCAGCTTTCACAACATCGCATCATGCAAATTGTTTCTTTCCGGGCACATTTTAATATATATTTTTTTTATAATCTTTATGCTATTTGTGTGTGCAAAATAAACTAAATTAAACTAAAGGGCCTTTTGTGTCTTTGTGGGATTTTTGTCCCAGGATTTGTGATGCCCTGTGCAAACAACTGAAGTGAATTTTACATCCTGTCGCATTTGGCGTGAATGCAGCATAAGAAGGCGGCACGTGTAGAGAATGATGTCATGATGTCCCATCAGGAGAACTGATGTCCTTCTGCAGTGTCAAATTTAGTTTTTTTTTTCCTGCGTCTTTGCTGACTGAACACCATGTGCTCCTCCTCCTGCAGATTGACCCGAAAGTTGCTTTTCCTCGACGTGCTCAACCCAAGGTAAAAAGCCTCCATGCACACACACACACACACACACATATATACACACACTAATGAGGACACTCATAAAGATAATAAAATAACTTTAACCATCACAACAAAACTTTTTAACCTAACCATAACCTTGAAATTAGGTCTTTATTCTCAAAAAGCCTGTGAAAGTTGTAAAGACCAGCCAAAATATCCTTGCAATGTCAAAATGTCCTCAAAAAATAGATTGAAATCAAAATTTGTCCTCACAGCCCACTGCGGACATACACAGCGTACTGTACACACACACACACACACACACATTGGTTTCCATGATGTCCAAGAGGACATTTTATTGACTTACTACAGTATAACCTTAACCATAATAACTAGTACCCTAACCCTGACCCTAACCTTAACCTAACCATAATCTGAGCCAAACTTTAAAACATGTCTTCATCTTAAAATGTAATAATTAAAGTGTTATGGGCACTTGATATTTGTCCCTATAAGGAAGACAAGTCCCCATAATGTGACTGTGTAAACAGATTTATGTCTCCACAACATAAGGAATACCAGGTGTACACAAACACACACATAAACACAAACAGAGAAATGATGCTGAGGTTTTGGTGCCTTTGTTGAGCTTGAACACTGAGGAGTGTAATGATGAGACAGAGCTTGACTACTGACAGTGCATGTGTGCCGCATGAATGCATCCGGAACACTGTTTGTTTTGCTGTGATTGCTGAAGTGTGTTATCACACGGAGAGAGCTGTTGTCACTCTGGGCACTGTGGTTTCAGAGTGAAGAGGGATTGAAGAGATCTTGCTCTCTTTGATGTGGGACGTTGCTGTTGAACTGGCGACCAGCCAGGGATATTTTTCTTTGTTTAGTCGAAAACACACTTGTTTAAGTGGAGCTGGCGACACTTGTGTGACTGTTAGAATAGTTGCAATGGCTGGTAATGTGGACATATTGAGTACAAAATATGTATTCTGGAATCGCAGGTAAGGTACATTGATTTTGCAGTAACCACTATATTACAAGCCACTATATTACAGTCATACAGACATACATATACATTACGATATCTGTCTAACACAAGAGGACAAAATGCCCCCAAACAGGTTAAGTACAGGATGTGGACGTTATTTTACCTGCTGTCTGGCATTATCCTGTTGTTAGGGTTCTTCAGCCAGTTACCTTTTAGTAAAATCCCCACGATCAACATTTATAGTGCTTCAATCACATTTATTTTGTTTGAAATGTCATCTATACAATCTAATAATATCAAATGAACCATTTTTCCAATATACCTATTGGATTTTAAAGGTTGCTATGCCCTCAAATGCCGACTTTGATATTTTTCTGATGACTTATCTTGTTACATCTTGCTGTATGATTCTTTTGATGCCCTGGCCCAACCCGACTTACCTTTCAGATCCATCAACTCTTTTGAGTGGATGGGCCTGCCTTTCTTCCGGTCTCTCTCTCTTCTCAGCATCTCCCCAGCATTGATTGCGTATTGATTCAAACATAGTGTATATGGCTTCATCATCTTTTCCTCAGAAACATCACTCTCAGCTTCCTTTTTGGTTAACACAGCAGATTAAGGTGAAGGTAGCAGCGATAAGTGGCTACTCTTAATACGAATCAATAGGAAATATTTTTGAATGAAAATAGTGAGAGGGCAATATTTCTATATTGATATTTTACTGTAATTTAAATTATGTTGCTACAGTTTTTTGGCACAAACTTATTTCCCTTATTTTTCCATTTGTGGTGAAGGTGGGAAACTTATGCGTTCATTTTCGGAACAAACATAAAACTAATTCAAGGACACGGACAACAATAAACTGGTGCAGCAGAAAACAGGACTGTGCACAGTGCAGGAAGGCTGAAGGTTAAACAGGACCTGCACTCCTGGACCTGCTCCTTCAGGCAAAATGTATCAGTGCACAGCACAAACATGCTTCTTCTTTTTACCTTTAGTCACAGTGTGTTGGTGGTTTATGTGGTGATTTATATGAAATAGTTTCATAGTTCGTATAGTTTCAAGAGAACTGATGGTGAGTTGTTTCACTGTGTGTAGATTAGGCTCTATAACTACACTCTTACATACAGTATAGTATTAGTACACATACAGTATAGTATTACTTCAAACACACAATTCAACTTTAATATATTATTAAAGAAATTATTAGTTTGTGTCCATGTCTGCAGTATATAATTTATGTAATCACAGCGTGTCAGTGTGTCCTCTGCCCTGCTGCTCCAGCTCAGCCAGAACCCTGTTCTGGTCCTGGTCAGGACTGCTGCCGAAATGAATCTGTCTGACTCAGCCTCAAGTAGTTTTGCTTTGCATTTTGCCTGTTGCCCAATAATATATAATATATGCAGATAGTGTGCTAGCTTTATTTTCAGTCGGTGTGATGTAAGTGGCTGCAGTGCAGAGCTGAGTCATACAACGGCTAACTTTTCATCATCAGCTGCATTCTGATTCCTTTGCGTGTCACAGAACAAAAAAAAAAAAATTATTCTAAAGTCATCATTCGCTTCTACAGACATTCTTATTGGTAGTATATTCAATATCTGCCAATAAACACACCCACTGTATATGTTACACACTTGGACCTTTAATTAATAATTATAATTAATTTTCCTTTGTAAAATCATATTATATAAAACAAGTAAAGTGTTTTTATCTATCAGTGAACAGACGGATAAGAAAGACCGTGCCTGACAGGTCATATTAGATATTAAAGGTGATATATGTAATCTGTGCAGCAGTGACCTTTTAGATTCTCAAATGATTGCTGTAAACCCAATTCAAAACGTTGTGCACTGTGTTTGCCAAACATTAGGAATGACTTCACTTGAGTTCATGCTCATACTGTTTTATTTTTGTAAACACCCATCCTACAGTACTGTGCAGAAGTTTTTGGCAGAGGTGAAATGAATGCTCTGAAGTAAGATCACTTTTACAAATATAAATCCTTTTTTGCGCCCAGCTGAGGTCACTCTGCCTTATTTCCTTAATTGAAGGCTGTGGGTTTTCGATGCAGACGACTTCTGTCTAGACAGTAGATGGGCGTAATCTGCTAAACTAAGTTTCCTTGGCTGACCACGGTGTCTACGGTCCTCAACGTTGCTTGCTTTTTTTTTTTTGTTTGTGCTTCTTCAAAAGAGCTTGAACAGTACATCTTGAAACCCAGTCTGCTTTTCAAATGTGAGCATGGGAGAGAAATCGTCGATGCCGTACAAACAACTTGTGTTGCTGTATTTTGTCCTGCCATAGTGTATGACCTGTGACTTTAAACTGTCTTCCACAACCTCCCCCTGGTAGCAGTGTCTGGCTGTTCCGTACCCACTTTTAAGCTGTTTGTGACTGTCTCAGTTAATGACCTTGTTTCAACCTGCATTTGAAAATGTTGAACACAAGGTAACATTAACAGACCGTAAAAGCATATACCTTAAATTTGCATGGAGAATCTGTATCAGGGAGAGAGAGAGAGAGAGAGAGAGAGAGAGAGAGAGAGAGAGAGAGAGAGAGAGAATTAGCTGACCTTTCAAATTTGGAAAAGGTGGCTAGTAACACATTTTCCCATGGGGTGATAAAGTCAGAATATATATATTATATATATATATCATTTTACAGGCACTTCAAAGAGGCCTCAGTCGTGTTAAGTGTTCCACAGCCATGCACTGCTTCACTGATCTCACTTCTGCTGCAGGGTCATGCAGCGGTTTACAGTGCACAAGAGCTAGTGGTGGAAGGGCGTTGCTTCGGTCAGCCCACAAGTACCTTCTCGCGGAGTGACATTAATGAGGAGAGTAGCTGAACAAATGTGCTCAGACAAAGAGAGAGCCCCCATTTTCTCAAGTGGAAACCTTTGTTTCTGCTGTCTTTTTCTTTCTGCATGGGGGGAAGATGTAGTCTCTCTCTCTCTCTCTCTCTCTCTCTGCCCTGGCGCTTGTTTCGCCCACACACATCCTCATCTGCTGCTTCAAAGAGAGTGAGCAGACAGGCCTGGATGAACCCCTCTTTGATGAGAGGGATTCAGGGGCCAGGAGGCTGCAGGTATGGATCATTTGACAGGAAGCTGGTTTGCTCTTGTTAGCAGTGGGAAGAGAAGCTGTACAGATCACAGCCTTTATCATGTAAAGGACAAAATCATGCTAACATTAATTCTGATTATTCCAGACGTCATGCACCACACTGTACCACGTAAATCCAAGGTGAATTTAAAATATGCTATATACGAGTCTCTCATTTTGCTGCAATATAGTGCACATATTGTCTGTAAAAACTGTTCTTTTTTTTTTTTTTAAATTAAAATGTGCTTTAGAATTAGCCCCCCCCCACCAACCCGCCTGTCTTCATAGAAAGTGTTTCAGGCATCAGTCGTACATCTGACAAAACAGATGCACTTTGATTTTAATTAACCAAGCTGTCTGCACGAGCTGTACAGCAGCCCATTTACTTGTGATACACAATCATAAACATGAGCTAAAGCTTCAAGGTTTTATTTCTTGTTCTGTTAAACTGCTTCTCACTCAAATGTAGAACATACCCACAATTTTCAGCCTGATAATCCAGTCACCAGTAAATTCTGCAACTTGATCGGTACATGGTTAGCAGTCAGTAGTCTTTAAATGTGAAATAACAAGTACACATCTAAAGACTGAGGCCTTCCTGACATGTCACAGACACAGCGAGGAAAAACCGATTTTGCCAAAAGGCAGACCTTTCTATCTATGACTTCGTAAGAAAATGATCACCAATTTGGGGTCAAAATGGATGGATGGATGATCATCATTTTATCTTGCCATTAGACAGCTTTTTGGATGGCAAGCAAAAGTTTTAAACCGCTCACTTTTCTGCACCAGTGGTCACAGAGAAAAAAAGACACAGGAGCTGTTGGCCTACTGCTGCCTCATTTGGTGAATTTGTGTCACTCGGTTAAATCTGAACAAAGAATTTCAAACACCAGAGTCACAAAACAACACGTGTGAAATGACTGATGGAGGCAGCGGTGGATCAACAACTAGGAAAAAAGATGTTTTCTCTGTAAAATAAAGTGGCAAACATAGTCTGAAGATAGCGTACGCGTAAGAGGGCATCGATTCTTATAAACAGTTATTTTAGTAATTGATTTGTCTATTGATTATTGATTGATTGGTGCATATAATGTCAGAAAATGTGAACTGTTGATCAATGTTTCTCAGTTTCCCATTTTGCTGCAGGCATTTGTAATGCTGCGTTACCTTCCTCTTCTTCTTTCCTTTGTTTGTACAGATCAGTCCGAATTTGTGTTAAGATGCCTCTGGGGCCTCTTTTCCCAGTAGAGACCTTGACTGCTGCTCTCTTGGCTGCTCAGAGCTGAGATGTCTGATTTGCTCCTGAACGACTCGAGTGATAGACAGTTTGTCAGTGATTGCTGCCACCCATTCTCTCTCTCTCTCTCTCTCTCTCTGACTCTTGTGTGTGCACACTCACTTTCTCTGGCTGCCTGTCTAGTTTGCTGCAGGTTTTCCTGCCGCATGATAAATCTGATGCTAAATTTAGAGCCACTTTTTCTAGAGTAGTGAGGGATTACTGGCAGAGCAATAGGGAGAATGACAAGGGGGAGAGAGTGAGAGAGAGAGAGAGAGAGAGAGAGAGAGGCAGCGACAGGCTCACTCACTCTTCCATGCTCAGTAAGAGTTACCAGCCAATTTTTGCTCTGTCTATGTGTCTCATTTAGTTCTGCAATCTACTGGGCGACAAACAGCATCAGCATCAGCGTCAGCAGCAGCAGCAGCAGTAGAGTGACTGAAGGACATGTCACTGTGGCCTGATACAGCTGCTCTGCTTCAGGTTTGAAAGGGACCAAGCTTTTCAACATGGATTTAGTGTATGTTACAGATGAATCTGTCCCATAAAGCTGATTAACATTTCTCATATAAAGTGAAATCTAATGATCTGTCATTGATTATTTGTCACACAGGATCCCTTCCGGGGACTGTGAGGAAAATTTGTGCAAGTAAATTTCACATCCGCTCACTCATGTGCGACCAGCAAATTTGCAGTTTTTTTTTTTTGTTTTTTTTTCTTAGCTGGTGAGTGTTGTTCACAGCTCCATCAGTGTGCCGCACGGCCGGCCATTTCTCATGGTAATTCAAAAAAACTACGTACGTACTTTACACACAAGAAACTGATGTGTCACTGACTGACTGGAGAACGTGAAGGGAACGCTGGATTTGGTGTCAACATTGGGGCTTTTATTCTTTAAAAAACAGCCACTTTAATTCCTTGAGCTGCAAAGTCGGCTGTCGATGCCTGCAACATGTGGGAAACACGAAATTTGCAGATAATGCTGGCCCTTAGTATGTGTTTAAATTGTGCTATAATGACAGTGATGTACTGTCTGTATACTGTACATCTCTTATATTTATGTTGCCTTTTCAAAAGTGCACAATAAAATGTGACACCAAATTTAATTTGTAATTTGTGCATTTATTATCAAAGTATTTGTCAAAAATACAGTGAAAATGAGATGAAATGTCAAATGTTTTAAGGCATAAAAATATCTTTTTGTAATAATTAAGGGGTGAAAAGTTTACAAATGACACAATCAGTAGCAGATTAAGTTAATCAGTAGCAGATTAAGTTAATTAAATTACCATGTATCTATTTCGCACCGTGGAGCTAAGAAACATAGTTTTGACGTTGAGTTGAGACGTAGAAACATGATCACAGATGCTGGTGTCATGCTGACTCCGTTAGCTCCGATCAACGACTAGTCAACTGTGAAAATAGTTGTTCGTTATTATTACTCGCAGCACTAGTAACAATACTGTTTCGTATAAGCATCATCATGACATCATGAATGTAGCATATGAAGACGAGTAATATGCTCTACATCATGTCTTTAATAAGTTGCTGGGTTAATGCGTTTTTAAGCATGAGGTATCGTCTCATTACGTCCTTCAGTCCTCACTGTCACCTGCTTTAACTCCTCGGTGCCTCCTGGGCAGGAAGAAGTGATCTACGTCTGAAGATTTACATTTTACATTTGCTATCTCAGTCAGACTCCTACTTTAAAAAGACTGCTGATGCAGTGCTTGAGTCTAATGAGTCACAAAATTGCCAGTGATCTGAGCCCAGATGTGCACTGGCAGCTTTCAAGGACAGCGTGAGCTCTGCAGACGTACTCTGGTCTCAGATGTCTACCATTGTGGATGGACTTTCACATCTGACTGTTTGTTTCACCTTGACTGTTGTTGTAACTAGCCATTTCTAAAACTAAGAATACACTGGTCCAATCATTTTTTTAAACAGGCCCTGTAAAACCTTTAAAGAACTCTCCATGTTTTCAGCTCACTCCTGTGTGTTTGCCAACAGTGCCTCGAATGTGCATGTGACCAACACAGCATGTGAACATGACTGCCACCAGGGTTAATAGAAAAAAACCCAAAACATTTTAGCCCCTTATCAGTCAGTATTTATAGAGTGCATTTCTAGTCTTGATCCAATCTATAAAGCACATTTAAAAACAGCATTGCTGACTAAAGTACTGTACAGTAATAGAGCAAACATTTAATAACATAGCACAACACACACAACAGGTGAGAGGCAAAAACATAGGACATACACAGCACAAACTCACAGTGAGTCAAATGCCAAGTCAAAGCTCCTTTACACTACAGTTTTTGCCATTCACCCATTCGTGCAGCGCATTTTCTATCACACATCTTTCATACTCATTCAAATGCTGCTGTCAAGAGCAACATGGGGTTAAGTTTCCTGCCCAAGGACACATTGGCATATAGACTAGTGGAGCCGGGAATCGAATCCACACCCTTTAAGTTGAAAGGTGGCTCACTCTACCACTGATCAGAATCAGTATCCTAATAATAATATCCTAAGAATAAATGTGTTGTTAGACTGCCTTTTCCAGCTGGAAAATGAATCGTGTCAACAGCTCACTCTCCCACATCAAAGTCCATTGAAAAAATCATTTTGTATCATTGATGTGAATAAGAATAAAGGCTTTTCAACACAGGAGTCATAAGATGACCCATTTGAACTTACTAATGGAGGCAGCAGTTGGGTAACAGCTTGTGTGTTTTGATGTAAAATGGCAAATTGTCTCTATGAACTTGGTTTACAAATTTCATTTTCCAGCTGGAAAACAAAGTCTTGACATTGAGAAAAAGCACCTATCAGTTTTCTACTTTAAGTTATTTTTATTATTGCTGATTTTATTACTGTGCCTCTGTTTGGTATTTTTGAACAGATATGATGCTGTGTCCTACATCTATAACACGCTCTGTCAAGCAATACTATCAGACCTGACTGTGGGTGTGATTGTGTATACAGCAGCAGCAGTGCAGGGGCAGGTGGGGACAAGAAGCATTTA
This sequence comes from Brachirus orientalis, assembly GCA_016785285.1. Taxonomy (NCBI): domain Eukaryota; kingdom Metazoa; phylum Chordata; class Actinopteri; order Pleuronectiformes; family Soleidae; genus Brachirus; species Brachirus orientalis. Next base: position 3,759,126 of record JAFBJR010000147.1, on the reverse strand, counting down.
TCCCATCAAACGTCTGAAAGATCTGAGTTTTGACCAATAGTATTCAATTCTGAAACTGCTTTCACTGTTTGTGGGAATATCTGGCAATAGAAGATATTAACGTCACTGGTCATATTGCAGATCTGGAGGCTTCATAACAGGGGTTTGTTTTGCATCTGGAAGTGTAAGAGTCCCTTTTTTTTAAAGTTTGTGGTTTTAAGAAGGACTTGGGTGTTGACGTCCCGCTTGACCTTTCTCTACCTGTTATGTGTCTGATTAATTGACAAATGAGCCATTTTCATGCTAACTGATGGAATGGATCTCTGTCCTTGTGTACAACTTGCGGTGGGCTACAGTATTAAAAATCCAGTTTCATAATTATGATAACACACTGGTATACCTTCAGGTCACAGTTGCAATAAAGTATTTGCAAAGCACTGGGGTTTCCGTGCTGTCTTACATTAGTCTGCACACTCACACATATACTGTTTCTGTTTTCCAGACACACTCAGCCTCCTGCAGTAACCTACTCAATTGCTGTGCTTTTGTGTAATTGTGTAATTACAGAGTAGGGCAGATGAATAGTGCAATCACCACCTACATGCAACAAGCACTCAATGTGGCTTAAAGTAAAAGCAGCTGAGTGGTTTTGTGGACAGTCTCTGATGGAGCTTATCAATGTGTTATTGTTTGCTTCTGTGTCTTAATAGACAAAAATATATCTGATCTGCTCAACATCAACACACCCTGTACTCGGTGCATTTCATAAGAGCAGGATGATATTGGTGTGGTTACAGATTATTACCGTCTTGTACGAATTTCCCTAAAGCATTGGTCTCGAAGCATTATTTGTTTCAATATAACATCCTGCGCGATATACTGGTTTGTATTTTTTTTGCTTGTTTTTCCCTTTACATTCATTTGCTATCACTCTCATTACACCGGTGTCTCTTTTGTTGATTAAATCGTGCCGTGATATTTTTGCTCTTCCTCTCTGCACACTGTTCTGTCTCAAAGATGCCGCAGTAGTAAGGTGCCAGAAAGGACATGTGTTCTTAGAGCTGATGTTGTGTCGTAATATGAAATATACTTGTATGGAAACACAATGGATACCAGGTGAATGTTCTAACTTTTCTGCAAAATCACAAGCCTAGTGGCCAAGAGAACAACATCGTCAATGCAAATCTTATAGAGAGTCAACGTAAACTCCAGTTGTGTAATTTTCCTGTCACCAATACACTCACTTTTATTATCATAATGAGTTCCCTGCTCCAACTTGACTTGAAAGTGAGTGATGGGTGTTGGGGTGAGTAAATTGGGGTTCATTCACAGAAGATCAGGACAGCACACTTAAAACATGAATTGAATTATGTTTGGTTGTAGTTAGGTCAGGGTTTTTGAAGTGTGGTTGCATACGGAACTGGCACATAAATCTTACATGCAGCCGAGTGTGCTGCGTGTGCTCTTTGAGCTTAGAACCCACAGCACTCAGGGCAGGTGAGTAAATATTTTAGCATCTTAACAAAAAGGCTCACCTTCATCTCTGTTTATAACACTTCCACGTCTAGCACCAAAATCCATGGAGAAAATCAGTGATTTTACATCATGGCACACAGAAACTGTTGTTCAACAAATGCTTCTATCATTAACTAACTTAGTTATTTTTTTACTTTACTTATTTATTTTAAATGCGCAATTTAGGACAATTTGTTTTTAATGAAAACTGACATCTCCTTAACTTCCACCACAGCTGGTGAAGAGCTTGTTCCTAAAAGAGGCTCAGTCTCCTCAGTAGCATGAAAGTGTTTTCAGTTTTGCAGTGTCAGCCATTGGGCAAACCACTACCTGCTGCAAAATGTCTTTAAATAGGATTGCAACTAAAGGCAACAGCATGAAGAACGCATCTCAGTGTGTAAAACAGAGGCAACCTGCCCACTGGGAGAAATACTTTTCACAATGAGATGCACAAGACTGTGGCAGCAGCACAAAAGCAACTGCTAAAAAGCAGACAACTTAATAGGAATAATTTTCACATTGCATTCCATATGACAAGAAAGGGACCCAGTGGAAAGCTATAATGGATGCAGTTGCATTGTATATCGCCAAAGATTTGATGTCCATTTGTAGGATAGAGAAGTCACATGCTTGAATTGTTTGACCCCAGGTATGTGCTACCAATGATAATAACAGTAATAATACATTTTATTTAAAACACACTTAATTAAAATCTCAAAATGCTCCAAGTTAAGAGCATACAAATTAAAATTCAAAAAGTGGGGTTAAAACCAGAAAAATAAATTAAAAATCAAATGTTCTGCTAAAAGCAAATATTTTAAGTCCTCTTAAAACATGGCTGTGGATTGTGGTGCCCTCAAAGTGCCAGGGAGGGCATTCCACAGACGTGAACAGTAAGAGAGAATGCCTTACCCCCCATGGTCCTGACTGAGTTGTGTCCTGGGTACGAGGAGACAATGTTCAATGCTGCAAAATGTCAGCTATTTCTGTAGGTGCTTTGGTGAATGAAAAGGGACACCTTTTATTCATTTATGATGGACATGATGATGGGAGCCCTGTCTGGAGTGAAGAATGGGTGTAATATGTTCATGTTTCCGCACTCACATTAGAATTCTATAGCTGCTGAGTTTTGGATGTCTCAGTATGTATCAGTAATTCAGAGTAGGGCAGAGTTTGGCAATGTTATGTAGGGTGGTGAAGGAAGATTGGGATTTAGGGCAAAGATGGGGGTCTATTTTTACATCAAGGTTGGTGACCGATGAGGAGCAGGGAATATTGTTGCCGGAGAAGGTTGCTGGTAGGTCCATGACTGGGTCTGTTCAGTTGGAGAAAGTTGTGTTCCGTCCACACTGTTATGTCTCCCAGACAGATGGTGAGTAGTGATGGGGATGACAATGATTATAGTGATGATGGTGATTAAGGTGGAAGTGCAGCTGTGGTTTTGACTTAGAGCTGTGTGTCATCAGTGTAGCAATGGAATGAAATAACAAGCATTTTGCCAAAGTTGCCTGCCTTACCTGTCACAAATTTCAAGATCATTAGAGAGCCAGAGGATGTGTTGTTTTGTTTCACTACTACAGACCTATGGTCAAACCAAATCATGCAGCCACACACAAGTTTGAAGGCAATTTATCAATAACAACGGGACTGTGCAAAGTGTCTGCGTCCAAACAGCTCACTTTCACAATTACCACAAAGTGTAAAAGCGACTAAAAGATGCTCTGAGCTCCTGGAACCTTGCTGAAGACCAACTTCTCTGTACGACAACTGACGGAAGCCCAAACACGAGCTCCGAAAGACAACAGCTAGCCTAACCTTCAGTGCCCTAGGCACAGACTGCACACTGCCCTAGGTAAGAGAACCAAAGGCTTCTGTGTGTTTGTGCCTTTTGTAGACAGCAAGTTTATTTCATGTAATGTCATGGTTATTAAACCGAAAATGGTGTGAAGGGCATATAGAATGACTATGCCCTTGGGATTTGTAAAACGTTTGTAGCTGCCTTCTCAAACAGTTAAAAAAGAAGGGAGATACAGTATGCGAAGTGCAGTCTGAGCTCGGTCTGCCCCCTTATTGGCTTGTAATAGAGTACTCGATCAGAAAATTAGAGAAAGATTTCCAGAAAAGGAGGAGGCCATAGACCATGGCCTGGGGTTAGGCATAAACCCTTGCATCGTGTGCATCTGTGAACAGACAGCGCAGTGTTAGTCTGTAAATGAAGTGGTTAAATCACTCCAAGAGTTTACTGATGCCCTGTCCCTGGATATCAGCTTCTTCTACACTAAACTCGAAATGTAATTGCAAATAAATTCAGTGACACTGTGAAGGTTAAACTCATGGACATGACCTCACTGACCCCAGGTTCCGGACCCAATCAGAGTGGCGCAAGAAAAAAATACAAAACTGATCTGTTTGCCTGCTGAAAAAAATACAGCACAGCAGCCTGATCCAGTTGTGCAGATGCGCAAAGAGGAAGCAGAGTCTCAGACTGAGGTCAAGAAGAAAAGTCGTCTTCTTTGGCTCAGAAGAATGTTCTAGTTTCATCTCCCCACCAGTCAAAAGAAGAGAAAATAGAGAATGACTTGTCAAGCCACCTTAGGTAGAACCAGACACTGATCCAGTTCAGTGGTGGAAGCGCCATGACACAAACTTCCCAAGGCTCAGTCATGTAGCCATGAAATACCTCACTGTCTGCTACAAGTGCTGTCTCTTTGAGCGTTTTCACAATGGATGAGAAGAACTGTTAAATGGGACAAGGCATGCCTTAAATCAGAGGGAGTAGACGGGCTTGTTTTTCTTGCCAAAAAGGTTTAATGTTGAAAGACAGCCAGCATGCGCCTAATGTCCTTTACTAAGTATCTACTAAAAGAGGATGTTGACTTTGTAGTGCAATGCATGTAGGTTGCACTACAGGTATAGGAAATGTTTCTGTTTATAAGATGCACCTTTATTTATCTGCAAAATGTGAGCGCTATGAGAAAGTTATGTTCACGTTATATCAATCTGTTTCGTTTTAGAAGTAGCATTCAGTCTGATATGAAATTTATGTTCATAAAAGTGTCTTGAGTTTGAAATTGCAGCATTGAACATTGTCTGTGTATTCTGAATGGGGAAATAAGGTCCCTGGATTCGCAAAAAGCTTTACTGAATAATAATTTACCTGAATAACACAAACTCTGAGCAAGACAAGAGTAGACATTTCCACAAGCTAAAAACAGAGATTTTATGTATTGAATCTATTGTCACAGTTGCAGTCAGTGATCTGCAAACATTACTGAAATGCCGGAGTTATGCTCGAACTTCTGTGTTTATATAGCAGCAGTGTAAGCGGTGAACTGCTGAATCGGCACCTGTCTGACCCCTACTGTGTCCACATACAAACTGAAGCTACAGTTCTGTCATGCTGAGTTCTTAATGAGCGGCTGTTTGTATTGTAGACATGAATTCAACATTCCTAATGTTCATATTCATAAGGTGTGATACACCCTGGACAGGTTGCCAGTCCATCGCAGGGCCACACATATAGACAAACAAACATCCACTCTCACATTGACACCTATGGGCAATTTAGTGTCCAATTGGCCTAATCCCCAAATCTACATGTTTTTGGACTGTGGAAGGAAACCGGAGAACCCAGTGAAAACCCATGCACACGGGGAGAACATGCAAACTCCATGCAGAAAGGCCCTTGTCTTCTTGCTGCAAAGGCAAGTGCACTAACCACTACACCAACCATGTGGTCTTCATAATAAATTATTTTATTCCATTTTTTTGATTAGAAAACTGACTTGCCAAATGTAGTCACCATGAGTTATTGTTAGTCAACTATATTGATGGTTGTCTAATTCGGTCATTGTGGTGGGTGTAGTATATATATATAAATATTACATTTTTAAGTACTTGCCATCACAGGTGTCTCTGCTGGTGATTTAATGGCCCTATATGTTCTTGGTCGTGTGACACCCACTTTTCCTTTGGGTCACATGACCAGTGTCACAGGTGTTTTTTTTAAGTCTTTAGAGGAGGCTGAAAGAAGAAAACAGGCTATTAAATTAATCAGCGTCGAGAGCAAAGGATTTACCGGTACTAAGGCTCAGTAAATGTCAATCCTCACAGTGTGTTGGAGTTATGGCTAACATTTCAAGACCTCCCACCGCTGGGCTGCATCCTCACTGTCTCACCGACTCTTTCCGTCTTTGTGTCACTCAGGAAACGTCGTCATCAGATATTTTCCCGTCTCTGCTCACATCGGTGTTGAAGAGCTCTGTGATACATAAAAACATGTCTTTAATGACTTTTGTCTGTTGCTGAGTTGCTGAACAAATGTATCGTGTCCAACAACAGCAATGGCATTTGACAATTTCAGCCGTGAAAGATATCCTTAAAAAATGGAAAGTACTCTTCTCATGAAACATATTTCATTGTGATATTTCAAAGTTGACACAAACTTACCCTAAGCCCCTTACCCCAACTTTAACCATAACAACTACGTGCCTAACTCTAACCCTAAAACAGGTCTTAACTCTGAAAAAGCACTTTAAAGTACTGGGGCCCAGACAAATGGTCAAAATGTCCCCACAGTCCCCATACGTTTGTGTTTTTTGGACCTTACAAAGCTATAAGTAGAAGTGTGAAGTGTGTGTGTGTGCGTGCGTGTGTGTGTGTGTGTGTATATATATATATACACACACACTCACACGCACGCACATCCACTCATTGACATGGTTCACACAGCTGTCAGAGTCCACTGGAACATAACTGGCTCCCCCAATGTCTTTGGAGCAAAATCTTCCTTTACTTGTCTCTCAGAGGGAAAGACACTGCTGTTCATTACGGCAGGTGTGTTTGTTTTACTGTACATCACACCTCTTTCCCTGTTGTTTCTTCAGCTGAAACAAGTGGCGGGGTCCCTTCGTGGGGAGGAAAATCTTAGTGACATCTTTCTCGTCACCCATAGGGCACATGTAGGGGTCTTTGGTTGGGATTCAGAGTACTATACTCATATATACAGTGTATAGACTATACACAAATATCACAGACGCAGTCAGAGAGCAGCAAGTAAACAACATGTAGCACCTAACAGCTAAAGACAATATATTTCCCCTCGGAGAAAGTAGTTATCAAAACTGATCCAAAGGAGAGAGAGAACAGTGGACTAAACCTTTTTTTCCTCTGGTCAAAAAACCCACACACTCTAATGAACATCTGGTTTTGTTCTTTGATGGAAATCGATATAATGGACATTCACTCTCAAGTCAAATGACTCGGCCCTAAAAACAATTTTTTTTATCTACACTGGCTATGATCAGCAGTACTGTAAGCACAACAACTGCGTAATGTGGCCTAATGTCTTCCTCACCTAATTTATTTAGGTGTCTTCAGTCTGCAGCGCATTTATTTTACGCAGTAAGTTAGAAAGAGGGACTAAAGTGAAAGATCCAAAAGTGTAACCACTACTGACAGTGCTTTCCACTCTACCTACTTCTGTTGTGGTGTGTGGCGTGTTCGTAAAGAAAAGGAGTCAATCCCCTTTTTGTCTGCAGTCATGTTGATATCCAAATCTGTTGATGGCAATTCAGAAATTATGCTTCTTATGACATATCGTTGAGAATGCAGTGAGTTGTGTGGTTACATCGTTTTTGGAGACAAGGTTGATTTACTGCTCCTGTTGTTGTCTGACACGTATCTCATCCCCTCCCCTGGTGTATTTAGTTGCGCTTTTTCCCTGATTTATGGTGCTCGCTTTTGTCACTTTCTCCCTGTAAACTCGTAATCAGTGTGGGGAAATGTTGAAAATAAGCAGGAGAGAAAACTGTGTAGGTTGAGAATGGAAGGAGGAGCAATGAGAGTATATTTAATATTTAATGGAGGAAAGATGGTGTTCCATGTTTCAACTTAGCTCTTCCTACTTTGTCTTCTGCAGATCTAAACATGCCACATTCCATATAGATTTTTAATACTTCTTGATGTAATGCAGAATCAATCCTCAAACTGACCAGGGTCGGAGGAGGAGGAGGAGGAGAACTGAAGAGTGTACGTACGGTATGTGGAGTGTGAACCCGTCTGTGCATCCAATGTGCTGCTTAAATACAAATGAAAATACTGTGCTGATAACTTTAGGTATTTGTTGGCTTTTTGCTGAATGAAGATAGCAATTCGCCAACATTGGGCCTGACCATGCCTGACCAACACACCCTGATATTAATTTGCAGTAAAAATTCAAATCTTGAATTTAGAAACTTTGCTAAAATGCCTTTATTGTCCTTTTATGAGCCACGGTACGTGCAAGAAATAATGGCATAGCCTTTTATTCTTTTTTCCTCTTGTCATTTATATAGAGGTTTTTTAATGTATTCTAATTGTTGTTTTCAGCTGTTGACAGTTGACGCAGCAGCTTGAGGTCAAATAGTCCAGAGGAAGAGATGACATCAGAGTCACAGTAGCACAGTTTGCGATCACTTAATAATACTGGTGATCAGAAATATAAAACACAGATACACATAATTGGGAAAGTGCCTATTATTGGCCCCCCATAATCGTCAAGGCCAATAATTTCTCTAATTTCTTTTTCCATTGGTGCATCTTGTGACTTACTTTGAGAGTTTGTTATTAATAGTCATTTTGCAATGGTAGACCAACAGCTAATACGGAGAAAATAAGAGCATGTTATATAAAAAATTCAAAATAAGTAACTGTTTGGCAGGTTATTGGTACATGTGGAACACGACTAATTGTTTGTGATGGCTTACGGGATCTCCATGCTGCCATGTTGTTCCATTTGTTCTAAGAAAACAGTTAAGCTGAGTTTTTAGTTTTGGTTTAGGCTTGGCAACGTGTGTGTGTGTGAGAGAGAGTGAGTGAGCGAGCAGGCAGACCCACAGTTCACTCTGTGATCAGTCTGACTTTATCTCCCATCATGCGCAGCTTAGACAAACAGCTCAGCCTCCCACAGCTCTTAAACCAACACACTGCAGCCTTGTAGGAGCAATCAGGAAATGCTCCTGGTTCCCCAGCTGCAGCTTTAGCTGCCAATAACACTGAGCTGCTGCTCAACACATCCACAAATCACTTGGCTCCTGTGCCTGGCATACCTTGTGTTGGTTTGAGCTCTCACCCTCAAAAATTAAAGTATTCAGTGTTCAGCTGCTGTCATGAATGATGCTGTCTGCTGTGGGGTGGGGGGTGGTGCTGGATGGAATCGTTGCAGCCTCTGTGCCGTGCCATGAGAAAACAGAGGACATCTCCTGAATGATATTTCCAAATATGCAATTAAAAAAAAAACAAAAAAAAAACTGTGAATTTAATTTAAAACTGATAACTGAAACTTGATAAATATTTTACAAATCTGAGGGAAAATATTCAAATCAATTATGTGTTACATCTGAGTGTGTTCTTTGAAATGCAAAAACACCATATCAGTGTACTGTATATTGAAAGAAAATGATAATAGTGTATAGTATGAACATTGAATAGTGTGAACATTGTCAGAGTATTTACTGGTCTGATGCCATCTGCAGGTAGCTAATTCTTTTCTTGTTCAATCATCATATTGTAGTGGGGTTTGAGTTGCAGCAGGCTAAGAAAAATAACCCCAAAGTGTTTCCCCTAAACAATGACAACATTTTAATCAATTGCTCAAACTACCTCAGTCTGCTTTAATGTAAGGGGATTCATACGAATTCAGAAGCACTTTACATCCTGTCTGCCTGTTTGTCAGACAGGATGTTTGTCCAATTAGTCAAAATGCGGAACAAATTTCATTGAAACTTTGTGGTTTGGTGGGGCAAAACACAAGGAAGAGCTCATTAAATGCAGGAGTAGGCAGCTTATTTTTATTAATTAGCAGTAATTCCATTAAAACCTTTCAGCATAACATGAATCAAGTCACCTGAGATCTAGTTTTCTGCACCTCCTTTAGTGTTTACACATTTTAATATGGTGATCCACTTGTTAAAGTTGTCACAGTAGAAATTGTGACAAGAGAAAATTTGGGCAGAATATTTTTTAACATATTTTTTATTACCATTTATTTAACACCTATTTGTTTGGAAGATATCTGTTTGATAAATTGATGACAACCCCAAAACCATTTCAGCGACCCATCCGTGGATCTGGACCCCCCACTCTTCTGGCCCATGATTGGAGGCTCAGACGAATCACAGAGCGGTTCAGAGAGAATGTGACTGATTGACCGTTCCTTGCCCGCATACATGGCCAAACAGTGGAGAGGCCACTATTCCGGCATTGATAACAAGTGCTACAAAACAATCTAAAATAGATTGTTGGACAGTAATACAACACATGTCAATATTGGCAGAGCCTTTTAGAGAGGAGAGGTTGCCTCAGGTCACCTGGTGGGAGCGAATCAAGATCCCAAACCAGAAGACTTTTAACAAACTGGGCATGAGACTCACCAATTAACCATTTTTCTAGCAATCTTGCCAACTGCAGATTTAAGGGGCTGCGTACTGGAATTATTTATTTATTTTTTTCACTTTCTTTAAAAGTGCGCTCTCAGTGTTAGTCGAGATATGTGCTTTCACAGCACTTTGTAGTGTTCCCTGTAATGGAGCTATGAAGAAAACTCTTTTTGGCAGCTTGTTATTTGAAGCTCAACCACAGCTCCTTCCTTATATTAGGGCTGGAGTGGAGACTGACAAGTAAATGGAGAGCTTCTTCTTCAGGCTTCAGCTGCCTCTTCATAACAGTCCCATACGTCACTGACAGGAGGTTTGGCGTGGCATTACTGCTGGTGTACCTGTCAATCTTTTTATCCAGTTTTGCCCTCACAAAGTCGTGCAAGATTTAAGTGTGGTCCCGTGTGAAAACCCGTGTGTTTAGGTCCAGATCACAAATCACAGAATTGGATGTTGCAGGGTAACAAATTGATGCTAAAGTCTCAACTCTTGTTCTTCAAAAACTTTGAATTCATGTCACTGTGTGCCATGAGTTCTGTTTTTTTTTGTGACCCTTTACTTGTCACCACGTCTCCGTTGCTGCGATACACAGGACTCAGTGAATTTGACAACAAAGTGCCCATTTTCTCTTGGAGAGTAATGAATGACAGGCAGATCGAGAAGGCCTGGCAGCAGGAGGAGGATTTTATTTTCCCACATACAAATTGTGCAGTCTTCATTAGTGGACTAATCTGTAATTTTTCTGTCATGGTTTTGCACTGACTTAATTATCAAAAATAAGGAACAAAGTGGGTTCCGCATCTGTTCAATACGGAACATGCCTTTTATCTCTCAAAGACGGAACAAATCCTTATTTTACGGAACTGTTGGCAACTCTACAGTGTGCGTGTCTGTCTTTCTGCATTTCTTCTCCTCCTCTCTTTCCTCCTTTAATGAAACCTTTGTCAGAGTGCTGCTGAAATAAGCTTTTCCCAACTGCTCTCTCCTCCACTCCTGTTCGCACTGTTGTGGCCTTCCACCTAATGGACGCCTGTTTAATTCCAGTTCACACTTGATTCGGTGTGGCTGTAATTCATCTGGGTCTTCAAGCTTCTACAGGCTTGTTGTCAGCATTAAAGGGAAGTGGTTGGTGGCAGTGTGTGTGGAAGATTGCCATGACTGAAAATGAAGGGAAACATTTTCCTCAAGCGGTTTATTTGAGGTGGAGATTAAAAACTCCCATGCATGAAATATGACCACTTGTTGTCATTTGGCCAACATGTCATATATAGGTCATGTGATGATGCTTGCGCAGACTAAGAGGAGGACATGGGATCTGATTGATTAACCTGGAAAAGAGAATAAATGTGGATAAAGGACAGTCTTTACTTGAAAACTTGAAAGTACAGTGTGCAGTATTTGGTGAAAATCAGAATCAGAATCAGCTTTATTGGCCAGGTAAGTTTTCACATACGAGGAATTTGACTCCGGTTTTACAGCACTCTCTTGTACCGACACAAAGTAATAAAAATTAAAAGTGACAGTCAGTCGCACACAAAGGTAACAAAACAATAGAAATATGTAAAAGTTAAATAACAGCAGCAGCAGCAGCAGCTGTAAGATTGAATTTTATTTATAAAAAAAATTAATTATTCAATAATAATAAAAAAAGTGCTTTTCTACCATTGTAGCGATTTCTAGTTTTCTCCTGATTTACCTCTGTGTTTGTGTTACGCAGACATGTACTGGTAAATACTGTATGCATTCTGGAAAATGGGACTTTTATTTGATATTCAGCACTTGCACTGACTGACCCGCAAACTGACTTAAAGCTTACTGAGTTAATCATGGAATGAAAACTCAAAATGAAAGCACCAGAAGACGATCATTGATTGTTGTCGAGCTCATCGTGAACTCTTAAAATGTTACTTTATTTTGTGTCTTTTATGTCTGTAAAATGGTGTAGCATTTGAGCTTTCTCCCTCGGAAAAAGGTTCTCATTCTCAATGGGTTTGTTTCCCTGGTTCAATAAAGAATAAAGACAAATAATAAAAACATAGTTGCACAATCAGATCAACTCATGAAAATAAAGTACCTGTTGGAAGAAAATGTAACCCCCCCCCCCCTTACATGTCCACCGTTTGTTATTTCTGGAAAGTAAATGTTCTCTTTCGTCCAATTCCACTGTTGCTGAATCAAATTAAAAGTACTGTGAGACCTTAAGTCATATTTTAAACTAGTAGAAGAGAAATGACCTTGGCCGATCCCTCTCTTCAGTTTTTATTCTTCATGAACCATTAGTCCTTACCCAAGACTGAGAAAACCTGAGAAATGTTGTGCTGCCAGCATTGTGGCACTATTATCATTAAACACAAATGCATTCAGATTGCCTCTTGTCTGTTCCTATTGTCTTGTCTCATATAAAAAAGGCAGGCATCCCCAGTTTTGTCTTCACCCTCTTGTAGTCATGAATTTTTTTTTTCCCTCTGTGTTTACCATGTGTTTTCACTCCCTGTCAGGATGTTTTTGGTAAAACAAGGTGCAGATTTCACAAAGGTGCTGACAGGAGGCAGGAAGCAGTGTGGGTGACATTCTCATGACTTATTCACTGTGTTCTTTGTATTCCATTAGATATTTTTGTCAGGGGGGCCCCAAATTCTTTCCCATAATGGGCCAAAAATGAATTCTTTGGATGGGCTGTGGGCCAAAAACAAACACTCACATTACCTCACTTTACATTTAATTGAGTCATTTAATTGTGTCATATTTTTCTGCAAGATTATCATTAAACTCAAATGTAAATGTTTAAATCATTTAAACACTTCAGTAGGATGTGGTCCAACATGTCTAACAAGTAGGAATGAACTTAAGACTAAATATAAATTTAACAAACTATAGAATAAGCTAAAAATGTGAATTAAGCAATAACACATGCTCTTGTAACATGGTGACTTTTAAGCGATTTGAAAGCAGCTGGATGGTCCAACTTGTGAAACCAGATGGGAATTTATGGGAGATTATTTTCTGGAGCATTTTTTACTGAATTGTTTAAAATCCTCTTCACACCCCTATGGTAACCAATTAATTAAGGCATTGTCACAGAGATTGTCACCTGTGGAGTGGACAGGACTGTAAAAACACCATCCAATCATAACGAACGGCCTGAACAAAATAAGTGGTTTGTGACGCATCAATCAAACTACCATCTACTGCTCCCTCCCCATATGCACGGCCCCCTCCTTGTGCACTAATTGTGCATGCGCAGACATGGAAAAAACGCTCACACTAGATTGTAGAGTTTAGAATCTCTGCCCGAGCCTGAACCGAGACCAGACAGATTTAATGCCACCTTCCTCGGGCCATGACGGGCCGGGCTGAGTGAACATCGGTGCTGTGTTTGAATGGTGGCGACAAGTTAAAGTCCAGAAATGACTGCAAGGTGATGCCATAGTGGCCCTGTTTCTACTGGACAGTCAGGGTAACTTTATGTCTTTGTGATCTTCTCAGATTATTCAATGTTTTCCGGCATTTTGTTGTCATTGCACGTGAATCGATGTGATCTCAATACTCTTCGTGAACAACCGGAGCGTGTACCCATGCTTTGGAGGCGTGGCTTCAGAGGGAAGTCTGAGGAAAGGGCCTTGGACTTTTGAATCCAAAAATATAGCTTCCCCGAACAGTTTTTCCAAGATCTCCCACCTTAGCTTTAAGACTGAAAATGAAATTAGACTGAGTAATGAGTAGGGACTTGCACAATGCAAACTAAGGTAAATGGTTCCGTGATGACAATGAATGTTGTGTTCTTTTAAAACTGCCACTGTCTGGCATGAGCCTGCTAACAGCCAGAGTCAGGGACTCAACAGCGCCTCCCATGTCCCCCCATATAAAACTGTGGTTAGAAAGTGAACTGCAGCTGGAAAAGAAATTCCCAGCGGTTGGCACAAAAAAAAAAAAACATTGGGCACCCCTGGTCTACATGCACAGTTTAATCGCGCTAAGGCTGTAGTGCGACTAAGAGAGGCAATAGGATACATACAGAGGAGAAAACCAATTTGCTGGCTGTATACATCTGACTCTGCTTCGGTAGGTGGTGCTGTGTCTCTCTATATGCTTGCGCATATTGAATCAGTTTCCTGTTGACCTTTTACGTCACAGAGAAACAGACAGCAAACAGAGATGGATGGTGAGATGTTTTGTGCTGTGGTTCTGTATGTGAAGATTCTCAGTCATCCAGGTCATGGTATCCAAAAGTGTAGCAACAAAAAGGCAACTGGACTTAATTTCTCGAAGACGTTTTGCCTCTCATCCCAGAGGCGTCTTCAGTTCTTCTGTATGTATTTCGTTGCTGCTGTCATGTCGCTTCATCAGTGGGTCTTCTCCATAGCTTTCACTCTAGCCAACGCCATCATGTGTTTGTTATTTTCCAGCAACAGTACTGCAGTTTATACTGTATGTCATCTCATTCTCCTTCTGGGTCAAAGACAGGCGCAGAGCTCCAAATCCAACTCCAGTCCAACTAAGCGGATACATGCAGGAGTAATGCAGGACTATGAATTGCATTATCAAGATTAGTTTAGCTAAGACTAGCTTGATTTTAGTCTAATGTTAACAAATTATTGTCTTAGTCTGCCTAAAATTGGACTTTTAATATGCATGTAAACGAACTGACTGTTATCTTTGCTTTCTTCTTCTTCTACTAGGGCAGGCTGTACACCAAAGGTGCAATGCCACCCTCCACAGCCTGCTGTTCAAAGTTTTCTAATCATTTACGGCAGGTTGCACACTGAGAGGTGCAAAACTGCCCTCCACATTCAGAAGTTCTTCATCCACATTTCAAAGTAACCTTTGCTTTTGAACGAATGTGGACACTTTAAAACGTGTGCCATGGCATGACCCTACCAACAACAGGGCCTTTAAAATCTTCTCTTTCCAGTCACAGCAGTCCTGACTTTGTTCATCCTTCAGTATGATTCTCCTCTCAGGTCACCTCTGTCAGCATCAAAAACATTTTCGTGTTCCTTTAACTGTCTTTCAATGGCTTCCATCTACAGTGCAGATGGAAGCCATTTGCACTGAGGGACTTTTAGGCACCATTATTAATGAAATCATTTTTCCACCACATTGTCACAATAGCCCCACATACTATATTTGAAAAAAATAAAATGCTTTCATGAAACCAGCACTTTTATCACTGTGAATAGAAAGGTTCAAAATTGTCTCAAAATTGTAATTTAATGAATGAAGAACCCCGAACCCCAAACCCCCTTTTACCAGTTGAACAGTGGAAAAACTGACTGTTGGTGGTGAAAGAGAGTCACAACATCTGCAGAAAACACAAGCACACCAGCACAATTGTGGGATAAGATACTTGTTATATCAAAAATAATAATCTGGGTACTCTAATATATTATTTTTAGTAAGTGTCACCCCAAACACTGCTCAAACTATTGTAACAAAATACAAATGGTTGCACACAGGTGTGATTTAGCATTAACATGCTTACCTACTCTCCTTTAGCTACTCAGTTGTGCTTAAACCACTGATATTAAGAGAAAATACAGAATGATTATTTGTCAACATTAGTAGAACGTCACAGAATAGAGAGACAACATACTGAGGAAACACTAAGTCACTACAATGACTAAACTTCAGTCATTGTATCAGATTTTTCTGTCTAAGTAATCTCTACCAGGTGTTATTCACCTGCAGTAAGAATTTAAGCCAATGGTCTGAAATTGTTTCCCAGATAAAGTCTGCTAGTGAAACTGCATCTGTGTTTAAAATTGATTATTTAATTAGATAAATTAATTGCACGCAGAACACAAATACAGAAATCCCATAAAGATCATCAATCAGATTTTTGAATCTTGTCACATTTGATGTCCATTTTTGCCTCACATTTAAGCATGTGCTGATCATTTGCCTGTCTAAGATGGAGTGGCATTGACACAAACAGTGTGTGTGTTACAGGTATTACTCATGTTGTGGGGACCTAACATGATACTGTCACATTATGGGGACTTGTCTTCCTTATGGGGACAAAAAGCATAATGCAAAAAATTAAATTATTTACATTTTTAGGTGAAAACATGCTGTATAGTTAGGATGAAGTTGGGTTTGGTTAAGGTTAGGTTAGGTTAGGTTAGGCTTAGGCCAGTAATAGTTATGAAGTCATGGAGACCAGACTGTGTGTGTGTGTGAGTGTGTGTCTGGTGATGTGAGTTTGCCACTGCATGGAAACTTCTATATTTAGTACTGGCCTGAAAATTTGGGTGTTGGTCTTTGCCTGTGTGTGCCAGGCCCCATGGAGATTGATGCAGGGGTTTGGATTAATTTTAGTGCTAAATTCACATCATTAACATGTGCATATTGACTTACTTTAATTACATTGGCTCTGTCTTAAGCAAGAGAAATAATTCACTAATCAGGGAGGATTTGTAAATTGGTGAAGTGAATGTAGTGTGGGGAGGAGGCAGGCTTTCTCTGAATGCATGGGTCACTCAGACCATTTCCACGCACAGTTAAGCTGAACTGTGGTCGTAGCTTGACTACGCCATTCATTTGGACCACTGTCCTTGTGCCACTATGCAGGGACTCGTGAGGAACAGTGTACATTTATTGAATGACGTGTGTCCACCTTCGGTGCACTTGGTGGTAATGTGGCTCTTTCAGCTTGTTAGTATTAGGTGTTCGAGCAGAGGAGGCCAAAGTGAGTAGAAAATTAAACAAATAAAAATTACATTAAATAACAATAGGGTGGTAAAAGGATGATGAGAGAGCGCCCCCTGCGATCCTCATTTGGAGGATAAAAGTGGTAGACGATTAGTAGGTAAGTGAATATAGCAGTGATCCAAATAGGGCTGCAATGATTATTTGATTAATCTATTATTAACTGATTACTAAATTAGTCATCAACTATTTTGATAACTGATTCATCGTTTTGAGTGTTTTTTTTAATAATGGAAACATGCTTTGTGATTTTTCAGCTTCTTAGTTAAATAGTTTCTGGTGTCTTTGCTCCATATGACAAAGAAATCATTAATACAAGACATTTGAGAAAATCATCATTTCCAGGTTTGGGAAACTGCTACCTAAATTTTTTGTTGACATATTATGGACCAAACAAGTACTTGAAGTTGCAGCTCTAGATCCAAATGTACCGGTATATGAAGTGGAAGGATTTGTCTTTTTTCTGTGAAGAGAGCAGAGAAATAATTTGGGGTAACATGGGCAATTTTCACAGTGAGCTTTGTGCCTCCCACTGTTCTAAATCCAAAAAGTATTCCTGAGCAGAATCATTATCATTCATTTTTGTTATGTCTGCATTTCCACACTGAAAGGAGAGTGTGTTTATGTGTCATTGGAGAGGTGTGTTCATCTCTGTGGCTCTAAGTGAACTAAAGAAGGTGCACAGATAGTGGGAGATTGCCTGGCAGCAGTGCAGCAGGACTGTAATTTGGATCAGTATAGTGACCTCAAATGAGGAGATTGTATGCCTCCTCAGGGAATCTCTACCAAGAACTCTTGCTTGGTAAGACTATACAATACCCTAAACCCCCAACAGTTGAACACCAGCTTGTCATTACCATTATTCCTTACATGAGTTAAATAAAGTTTGGTAAATCCAGCGAATTTCAGTTTGAGAACAAAGCCTCTGAACTGCCATATCATGTGTTGCAACACTTGTATCTGTTTTGCATCATTCAGTGCGTGTGTTATCGTGCACAAAAGATCAGGCGTTTGTGGCTCAGTGGCTAGGATGCACACCTTTTGCAAAAACTGGTCCTTCCATGCTGTATCTCTGTCTGTTCACAGCAAGTAAAAACGAAACCAGGTGACTCTGTGTAATCACTCTATGGATTAAAAAATGACTTCCTTGACCTTGAACACTAATTCTGAACATCAGGAATAGTAATGAGTTTGCTCAGTAACTATTAAACTTTTGGAAGGTCATCATCTGTTGAATGATTGGAGCTTAATGGTCAGGTCTTAGTTTTAAGAAAGGACCACAGCATTTTTGTTTTAGGAAAATCTAGGTCTTTTGGTTAACCGTATTTGTTTGCTTCTTTTATGCTCATTTTTTTGTTAGTTTTTGTACCATGTTGACATTTGTTGGAAGGATGTCACCACAGGCAATCATGTTCTTCTCTAGGTCAATCAAGAAATCTATAAGGCCAATACTGGGGACAAAGTGGCTCATTGCATTAAAAAGCACTTACAACAAGTTAAATGGTGAATTTCTATTATCGTGATAATTGTGAAAGAATATAAACATTATGTGAGTGACTTGAAAATCCTTTCTAACTTGCCAACATACAGTCTTTGTGATTGATTTTTGTAATGTGCCACAATGGGAAGCTGCATCTTTCCTCGTGACTTGTTATGGTCTCTTTACGTTAATTATTTTTCACTAAAAGCATTAGGCCTGCAACTAATGATTATTTTTGTAATTTTTCAGTCATCGCAGTAATATCTTGAACTGCAATTATTTTGGTCAGGATAATCATAATGGTAAATTTTTATATCCTCCCATCCCTAATAATGAAATCGGTATTCTACTGATTATTTAAGTGTAAGTAAACCAACTCTTAGAGAAGGAAGGCTGAATCTTATACTGTAGTATGTTGGTTTAAAATTTTAATTTTAGATCCGGATGTTTATTGCTAAAAGTGCATCTAAAGTTTGTTATTTTAAATCTTTTCTGTTATGTAGGCTTATTTTATTTTTGACTTCAGATAAAAAAAAACCAGACAGTCATTATAGGTAATTCTCCAGTTCATTGCAAAAAATGACAAAAGCATTGTTACAGTATTGTTGTATTTGTGTCAGTTGGTGACAACACACAGAGGGTCTGTGCATAGTTATTGTGCTGCATCATAACCCTGCTAATGAAACAATGTGTTGCTCCAGATGGTCCACAGTGACTGTTAAGGTCTGCACAGTAAACACTGGCACCAATAACCACAGAGACCACCGTGTGATTCAGTTTTACCACAGTGCATTCTCCATCAGCAGCAAGCAGTGTGCAAGTGGCTGAAATAAGTCAGACAGGAAAATCAATGTATAGGCCACAGGCCAGTGGAGCTTGAAAAGGACCAACTCCTTGACATGCACATTGCCTAAAGAAGTCTGTCAGACAAACTGGAGTGGAGGATTCATCTCAGGATTGACTGCACAGAGCTGAAAGGGTACAGGAGCACACTAATCCTCCTTACATTGAACATCATTTGCTCTTTTTTTCTCTTCTCTTCACGTTAGCTCTGGGCTTGACAAAAGTTGCGTAATTTTCTTTTTTTTTTTTTTATTGACATTTTGCTTGTTTGTTACAGATTCCTCCAGTAGTCTGTATGCACAAAAGGCTCATTCATTTAATGTTATAAACCTTTTTCCCTTTGTACATTCACACTGGTAGTAGTAGTAGTAGTAGTATTAGTTGTGGAAACTGAACCGACATTTTAGATTTGATATGGGATCATTAGTACGTTCATGAAACTAATAAGAACTGTTCAATTTGATCAGTTTCTTTTTCTTAATTGCAAAAAAAAGAGAGAAATTGTGCCATATCTTACTTGTCCAAATAGAAATCCTAACATCAGCATAATGTTTTATGTGTTCACTTTAATCTGCAATGATACCTTACATCATGACCTTCTTTCATCATGGAGGATCAGGTGCAAAAGTAGATGCCTTTGTGGCTCCTGCTCCTCTTCGTCTTTTTGCCTTGAAGTGAAATGTTACACCTTGTCCACTGTGATCTTGCTCAGACTTATTCAGCTGTTCTGCCGTCATCTTTTCCTCGGCCTGGTCCTTTTTTTAAAAGGACAGCGATGTACTTCTTCCCCTTCAGTGAAGTTTCTGATGCTATCACTCTGGTACCATTTGGACAGGATTTCCCTGACAGCCCTCTTTAGACTGCTAACAAACACTGTAGCTGCTTTCAGACACTGCAGATACTCTCTGCAGATTGTCCATGGGGCTGTATGTTGGAACTCAAATGCCTGTAAAAGTTGCACTCTGTGGCAGCATTCTCTGAAAATCCCTCTGCCAGCTCCCCAGTTAAATCTCTGGATAATGTCAGTTTGAGCCCATCTGACTGCACAACAGGAATAGGTCTTGATAGTTCATACCGTGTGAATGAGTAAGTGTCTTGCCTCCTGCATGCTCAATCCACACATCAGCCTCTCGCCTGGATGCTCCAGAGATTTTCCTCACTATCACAATCTCCCGCTGCATTCATCTTGTGTGAACAGCAATGTCTGGACCATCATGTTCTCCATCATGTCTAAAAATGGCTCTTGTCTTCCCCGGCAACACTCAGTATGTTTCACTGCCCAGTCAAGTGGAGCTATGGTTGTAGCTTGACCATGTCATTGGTCAACAAGCACTAGTAGGAAATCAAAGGTAGCTAAATGCTCTCTTTCAGCCTGTTAGTATTGTTGATTGTTGTAAGTATGTTGAGCGCCATTGTGGCTCTTTCTACCATTAACTTCAAAATATTAATTTCTATAAGCTGAGCATAATTTTTTATGTCCTTGTTCGTTCCAAAATGGCACCGCTCCAGAGTTTGCTCTTTATTTTTTTACCATTGTCTTCTTCTTTTTCTGTGTACGGGCTTCTTCTGCTATTTGCAGGGCCCCGCCAGGGTGTGGAAACTGTGCACCATGCACAGAAAGGCCTAGTGCATTTGGAGTCTGTCTGAACGTACACAAGCAATAGTAATATGATTCCCAATCGCATTATTCTTTGAGAAACTTTGAGGAATTCAGTTTGGTACAGTTTCAGTTGGACTAAAACATGAACATGTGAGTGAAATGCTAGTTACTCAAGAATAGGGAGGGATCCGTCTGCAGGTTGGGCTCCTTTTTTGAAAGAGACAGAGTAAAGATAAGTAAAGATAAGTATAGCACTTCCATCACATGGATGGTGGATGTTGTCACAGCTGTACATTATCAAGCAGTTCAGCTTTGTTCAATAGCTTAATGGGAATTAAGAGTGGACATGACAGGGTCTTGATTGTGTTATCTTCCAACCTTGGTGCATGGCATGCCACCGCTTTCTTTTTTCAATGACATGCAGTGTAAGGATGTGAATAATCTTTTCATTGGATGGAGGAAGTCATCTGCCTTCTCAGTATTTTTTTTTTGCAGGAAACTATTGAAGAAATCATCATGTATTCAGACATTTAAGATGAGGTTGTTGGGGCATTTGAAAATTAGATGTTGAAAATTGCAGTTCAAACAGTCTCTCTCTCTCTTCCTCTTTCTCTCTCTTTTTCCCGGGTGCATATCTGCCCTTCCCCGCTGTCCCAGTCTGTTGACCTTTTGGTGCCAGAGGGAGGGTGGCAGCTGGTCGCCCTCTATCCTCATCAACAACATCCTTTCCACCTCCAATGGTTTTCTTCTGTCCTTCAAAAACTTTTTCTTATTCAAGTGTTCCTCTCCGTCCTTCCATTTGACATCTTTGCTTTCCATCACTGCATTTGTCTGAGTTAACTCGTCAGTTTTTAGCCCGATTTTTCACAAGTTAATGTCAAATATTGGAGGATTTCCTCTCAAACTGTGTTAGCAAATTAGTTAAATGAGCACTTCACCTTTGCTAAGATAATCCACACACACCTGACAGGTGAAGCGTATCAAAATGCCAATTAAACAGCACCACCAGAGCTGTTGCCCATGAATAATAGGGCTTGGTGATGAAGTAATCTCAAAATGGTATCGCAACAAAATTTTGGCCGATAACAATGACAAGATTTAGACATATTCAGTGGAACACACGGCAGAAATAAGTGACATCTGTTTCCAGTGAGGAAGGTGAAGTTGACAAAGAAAACAGGAAAAGGCAAAAATGTAGGTGCATTTTGAATGCATAGAGATACAGTGATTGTCCTCCATTGTAATAAAATTCATCTACCGGTACTGTCTTCGCCTCATGTTTCAGCAAGATGGCATACTGCCCCATGATGCAAGGATATGTGTACTGTCATTGGAAATTATATGGCCTGGGTACTTTCCAGCTTTGGATTGATGTGTACGACAGCGGGTTCCTGTGAATCCCTGTGAATATCCAGCAACTTGGAAAAGCCACTGAAGGGCAGTGGATCCCTTTTTCCATGACCCAAAATCAATAACTGGATCAAGGAGATGTGTCACACTGTGTGAGGCTAATGATGTTCAAACCAAAAACTGAGTGGTTTTCCAAGTCTTTCTTTTTCTGTTTCTTTAACTGTCCAGCTGTTGCTTTTTGCAAGCGAGTACACCCACAGCAGATCTGATTCAGGACATCTACATTTTGTTCTCATACACGTTAGAATATTATTAAAAAAAAGGATTAATATGAAGTCATTTTGTGATGTAAAGAGGAGGATGTTTGGGCAGTAGGTGGGGGGGAAAGTGCGTGCCCTTCACTCTAATGGAACCATTGCTTAAACTTGTTTCATCATCTTCTTCACTTATTATACTTCCTCATCAAATTTAAATTAAAATGTGTTCTGATGACTCTGCTTTGAGTGTTGAGGAAGAAGTGATTTTCCCTTACATCTAAACACATAAAACTTTATAATGCAGCTTCTGAACTGCTCAGGGGTTTTATCACACCTAACGTGATAAGGAATATTGATAAATCATTGCTGCGTCTAGAATTTATTATGACATCAATGTATGGTGCAAGCCCAGATCTTGCTTTCTCTTATCCCTAAGCAGCACATAAAGCAGGGGTAACAACTGCTTACTTAAAAACATACATCAATCAATCACTCAAGCAATCAATTAAACTGAATCATAAAGCCCACTTTCTTAAATCACAGTTCGTGTCATATGACCAAATAAGGTGTAATGTCCTGTGTCCTTAAACCTCAACAGGGGTTAGGGGAAAAATGAAATCTTGTAATAAATGTAATAGAGAAGAAGTCAGAAACCTCAGGGAGAGTCACTCTCCCAGGAGGGACATTAGCGGAATGGATGTCGTGTGTAACTGTAAATCATAACTGTATACACAAAGGAGTGTAAACATGCTGTATATGGAGATATATAACAACTTAAAACAATGCTGAAAGCACCGACATTAGGCAATTTGTTAAAACTTGGGTCCACAATTGTGGGAAAGCTAATGGTAGCAGGCAACACTTGATTTACAACTGCATACATATCAACTGCATATATCAACTGTTAGATATCACTTCCATTTGCTTCAAAATGAAATGATAAGACATGTTTATTACTTTTCTTTAATCACCGCACACTATTTATCGATGGCTGTCAGCAGGACATGAAGAGGATTTTAACAAACAAGATAAAAATGAGTGCCTTAGTAACAAATATGAAGTTAAGCTTTTAGTGCCTCCAACTTCTTGCAAAGATTTCCAAGATCCCCCCTTGAAGCAGATACTTTCATGAGCATTAATTCTTTAGAACTGCTTGGAGGATCAGTTTTACAATTTTACATTAATGATGCTTTGTCACTGTTCTATTAACATCATTCTGTTAATATGGAAATATTTTTGATATTCTACTGATTAAGATCCGAGGTGCGAAAGCCACATCCGCAGGTGTATCCGCCCCTCTAATCTTAGTTTTGATATACAGTTTTCCACCTATCAATCCTCATCACTGTACATTCAGCTTTTGAGTGTAGGTGGTGATGCATGAAGCCCATTCAGTCAATATTAACTCAGTTCATCACACCTCTGAGTGGTGAAATGAGAGAAGCCATGTTGTGGTTGTAGGACAAGGACACAGAAGTGCAGTAATTTGCAGCAGTCACTTGATTTATCCTGGAGGTTAAATATATCAGGAGAGCAGTAAACAGAAGGCTCTCTGACGCTCATGCTCATTCGCAGTCAGTGTTTGCAGAACACTACATTCTGTCAGTGTGACATTGCTCAATGTATTGTTTATGGCCACATGTTCACCAATGGCAGGCCATTAGGGCAAACCAGTCGAGCAGTGCTGACCTGTTACTGATAACAGTTGACATCACTTAGATGAGATGCTGTCATAATAATGATATAATAATGAATAATGATAAGCTGTCATAATCTTTCCAAATGATATCCTAGGATACCACTGACTCTTGTGATCACTCTTTTCAGGAGTGAAAAGGTCAGGGAATTTATTGTAAACAGTTAAATAGATGCACTTGCAGTGGTACGAGATTGTGTATGACAGACTGATGTGTCAGTTTTAATGTCTGTGACACAGTGGAGCAATGATCTGACTTCATTTCAGTACCTCCTGATTTGTGCCTCCGATTCTCTGTCTCCAAAAGTTGTGTCCACATAGGTGCAAACATTCAGTGCGTTCACATGCATGATAAAAGTCCAATTTTAGTCGGACTAAGGCAGTAATTGGGTTTTCTTAATGTCATGTAAACCTGTCAGTCTGACTAAAATCGAGCTAGTCTCAGTCGGACTAACATACTGTTCCTGAATAATGCAAGTCATCGTCCATTCGCTCCTGCATGTGAATTGGTGTTCTGCACATGCACCAACATTTCCGCCCTGGTTTTTGAGCTGCAAGAACAAACAACATGATGACATCGGCTACAGTGAAAGACCCACCTTTGGGTCGACCTGATTTGTATCTCAAATAACGTGTACAGCAGGTATGAAACATGCTGAACCACAGCACGATCCACCTGATTCTCCATCAGTTTGCTGTTTGTATGTGACGTAAGGGTCAACAGGAGACTGATTCAATACACACCAGCTTATAGAGACACAATACAGCGCCACCTACAGAGGCGGAGTCAGATTAATCAATTTTCTCTAATTTTCTCAGTTAGACTGTACATGTAAATGTAATGATTCCCTCATCAGGTTTGCCCTGTTTTGTGTATACACAGCAGCTATGAATGATGCTTTTGGTCTGTCTCACTGCTGTCAGATGGGCTGGGCTGTCCCTATTCTGTTTAGAAACTATTTACACTTTAATGTGGCCTCTGATTAATCCGAGTTTCTCTATGGATGGGTACTGACGTCTGGTATTAAAATGATACCAGGTCGTCGTTGCTCAGTTCTGGGGCCGCAACAATTATCCGATGAATTGATTATTAATCTACTTAATCGTCGAATATCTGATAAATGATTATTCATTTTTCAAGTTTTTTTCAATAATAAAAACAGGCTTTCTGATTTTTGGAAACACCAATCAACATTTTTTGATATTTTATGGACCAAACAAATACTCTGTCAACTGAGAAAATAATAAATAGATTGATAATTGTTAGTTGCAACTCTAGTCAGTACCAAAGCAACAATAAAGACTTTGGACTTTGTTGAAGAATTTTGAGCTGCAGAGAGAAATGTTTTCTGTGGAAGGCAACATTGCAAATGTCTGTACAAATTATACCGTCCTGTATCTGACATTTATTCCAACTTTGCTCTAGAATGGTTGTAAAAGAGAAGATGCTACAGTGTTTAAGCTACTTACTCAAGATACTGTTGGCATAATTTTTTTTAGAACATCTACATTATATGCTAAATAATACCAGGGACAATGTCAATGAAGCAGCAACCTCAGACAGCAGCCCAAAAAAGGGAACAGATGTCTCAGGAGTGTTGCCAAGTTTGTTGTAAAAGAGCTAAAGCTTTTTTAATTCATTGGCTTAAACAGAATACCTTGGTCTTTGATGGTGAGGGAAGAAGTACACTCTTCCTCACTGATGTCCACCACACCAGCGAAGTAGAGACAGAAGAGAGAGACAAGGAGCATTAAGTTTAAGGTTTAGGTTTGAATTAGTTATCTTATGTTTATAGTACTACAATGTAATTTCTACAAGCAGTAGCAGGGATTGTTTTTAAAAAAAAAACATGTCTTAACAAACATTCATACCAATGAATGAGCAAAAGAAATTAAATTTTCCATTTCTAAGTGTTGAACGTTGTGTGTACGCCATCAACATCACGACTCCTGTGTCCTTTGGCTTGAGATGCTGACTTTGTCTGGATGGTGTTATTGTTTTGGTCTGGCTTGTCTTTATCAGTGATGCGAAATATAAGGGGAGTTTGCTTTGATATAAAAAGTTGGAGCACATAAAGGCATAAATTGAGATTATGGCTCTTTTTGAATTATTGTGCAAGTCTGTACCAAATATTTATGTTTATTTTGTACGGTTTGTTGAAGTCTTCATATTCTGTCTTAATACCTCTTGTGAATTCTCTCATTAGCACCTTGTTGTTAGCTTGTGACAAGTATGTAAAAATCTGTCTGATATTCATCGGAGTTCAGGAAAACTGGAGTGGAGGGGAGAGATTCAGCCCAGCCCTCAGGGAGAGTTTAGGGGTTTTTTAGCTGTTAGATGGAGTATGCACCGATAAGGATCCCTGTGTTTCAGAAGCTCATCTAATGAACAATCTTAATTAGATCTCCCTCACTACCTGCATGAAGAAGGATATGAAAAAGAGCTGTCATTCCCTTTACTTATTACAAACCCTCTCCTTACTCAGGCTGTTGCCCATGCCACTCAAAGCTGTTTGTGACTCCTGGTAATTATCCTACACTAATTCTAACTGTTATAATCTCGTGAAATGAGAAATGTACTTTTTAAAAGCCTTATTTGATAATGGAAGAATATTGGATATTCTGCTCATTGTAAGTTTCCTCCATTCTCATGTCTCAAGTTCTTATTGGATCATTGATGTTTGTAGAAATGTATGTTGCAGAAAAGCAAACACATATACTTATAATGTTGTGGAATATAACAGTGAAATATGGTGAAGCTAAAATATGTAAAGATAAAATGATGTTTGTAGAAATGTATGTTGCAGAAAAGCAAACACATATACTTATAATGTTGTGGAATATAACAGTGAAATATGGTGAAGCTAAAATATGTAAAGATAAAATGGGGGGGGGGACTTTATTACAAAGAGAAAGTTTTATTTGTTTTTATAAGCAATAGAATAAACCTTTTTTTATATACTTTAGGCATTTCTATTATGCAAAGAACACAGTAGTTCCCTGGTACACATGGGAAAGGAAAGGGTATACAGAGCAGTGCTCAGTTTGTTGTTGTCTGCAATATCACCAGTAGAATTCTCGCACACTGGACCATTAACTTTTAGGAGCGCAAGCAGAAACGTTTGGGGTGCATGCCGTAATTTGACTTGCAAATATTGACATTTCCTCTCATTTTCACCGTATTACTGATGAATACTTTGATAATAAATGTAGTAAATACAATGTGCTGTTTTAAATTCACAGTGTCACATTTTATTGTGCACTTTTGAAAAAAGCAACATAAACACAAGAGACATAAAGCATACACAGCACCATCACTGTCATCACAGTGTCGTATTAACAAATACATTGTAATAAGTGCCAGCATTATCTGCAAACGTTTGCATTCCTCGCGTTAATAGCAGAATTTGCAGCTCGTGGAATTACCTCGGGATTCCACTGAGCGCTTATCCGTCGCTTAGCATCTCCGTAGTGGCATCGGTGTAATGATTTGGGTCTAGGAGGTGTGGGTGTATCTTAAGGACCAGTGCGCCGAGACAGGAGTAAAAAGAGTAACTACATTTATTACAAAAAATACAAACAAAAGGTGAGGAGCCAGGCACAGGAACTTGGGGCTAGAAACTAAAAAGGGGAAGGATAACTAAAGGCGCTGAGACTGGCTGGCAAGGCAGGACTCAGGAAGAAGAAACCCGGAACTAGAAAAAAGAGAATAAACAATGGTTGGGAAGGTAACAAAATAACTGATTAAACTGCAGCAGAGTTCTCTAAGAGCACGACATGACGCAGGTTACCGGTGAACTTAGTAAGACGCGCTGACGCCAGGAAGCAGGACACTCAGGTATAAATAGGGAGGAGTAGGTGAGTAGATCAGGAACAGCGGTTCTGATTAGTCCCCATGCCTCACCTGCCAACCAGCCTCCTGAAACAAAAAGCACAGCACTTCCCCAGGAAACACAAATACACACCAAAATAAAACAAGAACTAAGGAAAATAAGGGAGAGGCAACTCAAGCCAGACATAGAATATGACAATCGGAAGTGATAAACATCCACTTTATTCAGTTTCCCAAAGCTTTTTTCCACAACCTTTTTATGTCTCCTTCTTTGGGAGTATTCTTTGCTTCCCTTGTATCTGCTGCTCTCCATCCCTCAAAAATAGAAATCATCTCCTGTCAGTCCACCAACACCTGCACCAAAATTAGTGGAGTGCTCCTTCAAAGTGTTGTCTCTTTTTATGGGCAGCAGGTCAGGACTCATGTTTGCCATTCACAGTTCCAGATGATGCCTCCTGGACACCATCTGCACCTCAGGTGCACAGCCAACCATCAGAGGGCATCTTTCATAGCAGAAGACTTTTTCGCCCGACAAACCAGGAAATCCAGGACGAGTCTGTGCTATGCTTGACACGTTGACTTTTTTTTTTATTTTTTTTTTTTACAACGTACATTAAACAAAAACTTTATTATTTGCATGGACCGTTAACATGCAGTGTCTTTCGTGACACTTGTCAGACATGTGCACAAACAAGCAATGCGAATGAAACACACACCCGTCGTGACACACTTGTTCTTCTGGGCATGTCCAGGTTGCATCAAGATCAAAATGTCGAAATGTCTCTCACATATCAAACAGCATAACTGCTATGAGGGAAATATGGTGTTGGTAATCCATTGTCTTTAGATTTTTTTCCCCTAGTTTAACATGTAAATCAAATTAATTCAGGTAGACTGCGAAACGTGAGTCATCTCAACAGCTCCCAGGTTTTGGTTACTTGATGTAGGTGAATACTTTTTTTTTTGGGAGACGTGAAACGGGAAAACACAAAACGCTGCCCTTGCGTTTTTTTTTTTTTTTTTTTTTTTGTTTATGACAGATATGCTGCTTTGGGAAAATGATGAAGTCATAGTCCCACCTCTGTCTCTTGTGCTGATATTCACTGTCCCTATCTTCATCATTGTTGTCTCCATCATACGCTTGAAGATTGTTTGACAGTGTAGCCAACTATCTGTCAATGAAAAGTAATGTAGTGCAAATTTTCGTGTCTTCCCCCCGGGTCAGAGAGATGAAATAAAGAATTTGAGAGTTCACCAAACTGTCTTTGTGGATTTTATTCTGCAGAATGGAACAAGTTTCACAGAGTACAGAACAGTCTGCAAAAGAGTTCAACAAGATGGAGTTTGTACTAAGGTTTTATGGTCTTCTAAGCTGAACTGAGCAGTATGAAAGGTTACGCAAAGGATCATGAGTCAGTTTCTAAATATTAAGAAAGCTGCACAAAGGGCTAAGTGGGGAGGGGGCCATATTTGGACATAAGGCCTGTAAGTTGTTTTAAGGAAGTTGTAAAAGGTCAGTCAAAGGGATATGGGCATGGCGTTTAAGGAAGTTTGTCTTTAAGGAAGTTGTCTAAAATAAGTCGTCTTGTGTGACAAGATGTACTTTTGCTTTTAATGCAGATATTAAAGTATAAGTCTAAATGTGAAATGCTTTTGTATATTAATAATGGATGATATATAAATAATAAATGCTTTTATCCTAACAGTAACTATAGTCAGCCTGAAAAGACGCTAGATATCGCTAGAACACGTTCTGTCCTCAGCGACTTCAGACATGAAAGTCAAGAAAAAAAATAAGAGTGTGGTCAGTGTGTTTCTTTCTCTCCCTCTCTGTGTCTACAGTCATGCCGACTCTTTGTCTGCAGTAAATACAGCTAGATGAAGCTCACTCGTGCGGCAGAACTGACCAGTTCCTTCACGGAAAGTAGGATTATGCCAGAAAGTAGATTAGTCGCCAGTCGCTTTTTTGAAATAATGGCACTGGGGTCTGTAAAGTCACTTAATATAGTGACAAAGCCACCAAGTTGTCAAAAATGCTGTTTGGTCTATTACAGTTTTTTTTTTTGGTTTATTTGTGTTATTAAGCACCCATTGCACTTTAGCTCAACAAGCCCATGCTCTTTTACGGTGTATGAGTGAATGTCTGCATTTATTATAGTATATATTTACCAGCCCTAAACCAAATTCTGACATAAAGTTGAATTGTCTTGTATTTAAGAGTAACAAGAATCATAAAATCTGTAGGGGAGAACCTTCATGATAATGTGAGATGATTAAGCTTCAACCATCACCATCACTTCAGTAATTTTTTTTTTTTATTTTTTGTGCTGGGATGGATTTACAAAGCTCTCCTAAACTAACATCAAAGCACTGTTGATTAAACATTCATGATTTTGACTAGGTTAATACCGTGTGCCGCTCACTTGAAGACACACAATCACTACATCTTCTGTTTCATTAGTTTGTGTATTGTGCAAGAGGATTGTGTAACCTAAGCCTCCAGATAAACAAGGATCTGCAGAAGCAACATGTCAAAGCGTGTCCCGAGGGACTCGCAACTAGCTGTCGGCATCTCCACTCCAGAGGCTGCGGCAGCTGTGAGACGTTGAGAAAATAAGCAGTCTTAAACTCTCCAGAGATTTCCCCCTTCTTGTGTTAATGGAAATGTCAGTTAACATTTCATCTCCTGTGGTTGTATTCTCTTCATTCATTTGTATTTCATCTTCACCCCATCCTCCTCTGCTCTCCACAGTGAGAGGCTCTTTATCGGTTCTGGCTCAGCCCTATACCATGCATGTGCCACAGCTCCAGAGACCTGTGCATTATCACTGAGGGACAGATAAGCATAGCGTGGTCCGGAGGTGGCTGGGGTCAGCCCGCTTCTCTGCTCAGTGACAGCCCAGCTTTTCTTCTGCCGCCTGATGCTCTGTGGAAATTGCCCACCTGTTCCCCTCCCATTGTAGTCGTCTTTTTATCAGCACCTAACAGCCTGAGCAGCAAACATTTGATGTGTGTGTGTGTTTGTGTGTATGAATGTACAGGTGGGGGGGCTTCTTTTGTACAGCCATGGCAGCTGACATTCTCAGAGAAGCTAGAGACACGTTAGCACATGGAAACACTGGGATGGTGACTCAATGGGTAGAATGATGACGTTTCTTAAAAGGAAAGGTGACAGGGGCCCGAATGGCAGCGAGAAGAGGGCGAACTCCCTCCCAACCTCATTTTTTCTCTCATCTACAGGTATGTAATCCCCAGTTTGTCACCCAGAGCTCCATGTCCCAGCAGAAATAATAATAATAATAATAAAACACCTTCTCTACACCACTGCTTGTGTTATTTCCACTTTACACCTGCATGCCTCTGGGGAGCTGTAGGAATTTAGCTTTAAGATTAGAAAAAAACATGTACCCATGTCCCTGTTTTGTGCCAACACTGTTTTTATGTCAACTAAACAACACACTCAGACAGTAATTAACCTCATATACTTTCCTGTCTAGACATGTTTCCTATTTTACTGCTTGGTAAATCAATAAAAACACAGCTTATCACCCTGCAATATTTCTGCCCTGACTGAAAAAGATGTACCATCACATATATTGGTGTTTTTTTTTTGTTTGTTTGTTTTTTTTTTTTTTTTGGGGGGGGTCTTTTATGGATTCAATTAAAAATGTATTTTAGATTTTTAGTTATTTTTGATTGTTTTATGTCATGGCTATTTTCATTTATGTACAGTATATAAAGGCCCCCATGTGGGTGCTCTTGCTCCTTGACACCTTGGTCCTTGGTCATCTACCAGGTTTTCAGACATGAACTGCAGATAATGTTGAGAGAATTTAGTTCAAGTATTCTCTGAAGTTCAGTATTCACATCTGACAAACCAAATGGACTTAGACCTCTAGTTTGCCAGGTAATTAAGTTAAGAGTATATTGAATAGCCACCAGTGGTTGTAAAAAGAACTGAAAGTACAGTACATGAGTGGACCCACTAGGGGTGGGTGATATTGGCAGAAAAATAATATGTTTCACAATATCGATATTTAGTCAATATCTTTTAACAATATGATTTTGTCTGAGCTATAACTCATTAATTGTTGCTTGCAGATTATATCAGTGGACGCAATATTAGCGGAAACAACTCGTATTTATTGTCTTTAAACGTAAGCATTCAAGTAAATATTCAAAGATAAAAATAAAGTAATCTATGCAGGTTCACAATAACAATGACCCGTAATTCGTTCAATAAATTCAGCCGCCACCACTCAACTGTAATAATGTTACATCCAGTAGCCGTTTGTCAATGCAAACAGCTTAACTTCTTATATTATTTATTAGAAACACAACTCTGGCAACATGATTGGGATCAAGTGGGGCCC
Source organism: Brachirus orientalis (assembly GCA_016785285.1). Lineage (NCBI taxonomy): Eukaryota > Metazoa > Chordata > Actinopteri > Pleuronectiformes > Soleidae > Brachirus > Brachirus orientalis. The sequence continues at coordinate 3,727,079 of JAFBJR010000147.1, read as the reverse complement.
TCTTTCATTGACATTATTATCGCTGATGAAAACACCCAGGTGCTATGTGTTGATACAGTACAGTGAGGGTTTGTTGAGTTGCCTCACAGGTTTACCGGGCTTTTCTTGAGATGTGTGGACTGGCGTCTTCATGTTTTCTCCGCGCGACTGCCCAGAGTGTCAGGGAAAGCGCTCACGAGTCTACTAGTGGTCAGTTGCAGTGCTGCAGTGAGGAGGACTTCTGCTGCACGCATTCATTTACGTGCGCCTTTCATCGGCTTTTGCAAAGTCATTTAAATACTCGCTATCATGTCAATATTCACGTCGTTAAAACAGCAATAAAGATACTATCGCAAGCGATATATATATATCGCCCACCTCGAGTGGTCACCATGCAATTGACAGCTGGTATTGTCGAATGGGAGGCTGGTTGTAGGTGACGTCTGTGATCTTCCATTTGTAAAACCTAAACATTGAGTAACGTCACGACTGATTTTGCCACGTGTGACAAACGCAGCGGAACTCTGGTTAAGTTTGATCATGCTTACGTTGTGATGATGTGGACATACTGAGTTGTTTGCATATATTTGTAATTCCTAGAGGTCTCACTCATGTCCCTCTCCTGGCTCACAAGGGATGTAGAATGATAGCTAATGGCTGACTGAAACAAGTGAAAATCTGTCTGAATTCTAACCGTCAGAGTTCAGGAACACTGTAATGGAGGGGAGTGATTCATAAGTAGTACTTGGTTAGGGTCGGGAACAAGTCATCCTCATGCTTACCAGTGGCCGTCATTTTGAATATGATTCATAGTCATAATTCCAAATAGCACAGTCTAGTGTCTGTAAGTACAGATGTGTAAATTTGTCATTGAAGGTAGTTCTTTCCTGTGAGAACCATTCACACCTGGGACTGTGCAGCATGAGCTGTGGGAGCTCAGCATCCTTCACCTTCTGTTACACAGCCACCTGCAGCATCTGGCAGAAAATCTGCATCAACCTTTACAGCAGCATCGGCAATGTCATTCCAGTATTTTGGCTGAGTTCTTGTCTTCGAACCTGCTCTGATACGAGATAGCAGATGTTGCAGCAATGGTAACATTTTGGTAAATTGTCTCAAATTGTCTGGTGTGATATACACACACACACACACGCATATTCTGAAGAACAGATGACATGAAATAAATTAGCAAATTAGCAGCAGTGGAATGGCTCCGCTAAAACGTATTTGAATTCAGTGTATAATAATTTGTACTGGGAGCGCAGCTGTAACACTACTGACAGCATTTGGCTGATGTTCAAGTTGAAACTACAAATCCTACTAACTTTGTGCACCGTCTGCACTTTCGAGCCAAAGCTACTGACCTCCAGTGAAGTGTGAATGTGTCATCCTCAAGAAAATCATCAGAATGCATGTAGAAGAGAATACAAAGAGCAGAGTTTGCAGTTTATGTGATTAAATATATATTTTCCAGTGTTTCAGAGTTAAGAAAATCATTTGGCACCTACGCAGTGGTGAGATATTTGTGGTCAGGTTCAGGGACGTCAATAAGACCAATATAAATTTGACACGGTTGTGTGCAACAGCCTTGTGGGTGACTAGGTGACTGTTCTCTTGTTCGGTTTGCGTGTTCCCTTTGTTTAAGGAAATGTGTGGGCGGAGCTGAGACCTATTCAGAGACGCATCACACCTGAGCAGGCTGCAGCATCCCCTCCTCCACCTCCTCTCCTCCTGGCCTGCACATGGACATTGTCCTCACTGACTTGCTCACTGAACATAACTGTCATTGTGGAACACAAAATTCAGACACCGGTGTGGGTTCCAAAGATTTATTGACAAAATAAAGATTGTGTAATGTGGTGTGCTGGCAAACTGATCTAATTTGGCAGGAGAGTCTGTAACTAAAGCTGCAGAAATCCAGTCCAAAGCCTTGAACATGCTCTATACTGATAGGAGGTTGAGGTTGAGCATGTCTGACTTTTCAGAGGTAGAGTCAGGCTGTCGCTCTGGATGTGTATGCAGTGAATGATGGCTGCATCACTTACAGGACTGCAACGATTATTCGTTCATTGAATATTAATCAATTATTAAATTAATTGTCAACTATTCTGATAATCATTAAATTGATTTGAAAGCTTTTTGAGTTATTGAAACAAGCGCTCTGATTTTTCAGCTACTTACATTTGAATATTTTATGGCTTATGGTTATGGCTTTGCTCTAAATAAAGAAATCACTGAAAAAAAGTAACTTTGGTTTGTGGACAAAACAAGACTTTAGAGAATTTTATCATTTCAGTGTTTGGGAATCAACATTTTTCAAAGATTTCGCACATTTTATGGACCAATCAAGTACTCGATTAATCAATAAAATAATCGACAGATTAATTATGAAATAATATTAGTTGCATCCCTAATCAGTTAATGTGATGTGACTTGCAAACCTTTGTGCATGTCAGGTATATACCACATTAATGGTTGATACACATCCTACAGTAGGGTAACCTAAATGGTGGACTCTGGTCCAGAGCTGACTCCGGATGTCATCCTATCGGATCAAGACCTAATTCCATAAATCACTGTTGATCCAGAGGACTTTCTGGATCTGTATAAAACATTACCTGCGTATAGCTATTACCACCTTACATAATCAAGATATGTTAAGATATTGCTGAGATATATGTGCTTGAACTTAATAAATGGGACTTCCTTTGTTAAATTTAAATTCCCACCAAAAACCGATGGTAGTGTCTGATCCTACATACACATGCACACATTTCTTAGAAATGTGATAATTTTTCATCAGTGGGTAGTTTCTTAACAAAATTTAACAGCAACATACTCAGATGATCACCTCCCCCTCACAAAAAACAAAAACAAAAAAAAAAAACAGATTGTTTTGTCAAAAACTGTAGACAATTGTGGCCAACTGAAGGACAAACTTACAGATAAACCCTTGCTGATGAAAACAAAGCCTACTTTGTGGCCTTTGCGGAGGCTTCTGATTCCAGCAATCCTCCCAATTCTCACTTCTGTTATATTAGTCTTCCAGAATTATTCTTTAGCTGCACTGTCTGTAAAATGTCAAGTCTTAATAAAATTACAGACAGAGGAAACAACTACCTGGAAGTGTCTTAGCATCTTCCTATTGCCTTCTCTTGCTTTGTGGAAATCCCTTGATTAAAGAGGGAACAGACAGACAGACAGACAGACAGACAGACAGACAGACAGACATTGGTCTCCCTAGTCATTCCCAGTGTTATTAATATTTGGTCATTGTCATAAAGATGCAACAGTAGATGCAGTTAAGGAAGCAATTACTTTTTTCCCTCAGAGCCGATGGTGTGCGAATAATAAAAATAATAAGAAACAGACAGTGGTTGATGCTTGGACCCAAATAGAAATAGAAAAACTATTCTACAAAATATGTTCCTTACACCTTAGGTGCTCTGGCCTTATTAGAAACAGGGATGTTTTAATAGGGTCCTTGCACCTGTCAGTTATGTGTGATTATAAACATCATTATACCTTATTTGTGTATGTTTTGGTGTTGGATTACTATATTGTTTCATAGGCTTTAGTCCATATATTATATTCTTGCTTTCAAATCCAACCATCATGTCATCCTGTTCTCACACGGGAATTCTGATGGTGTATTGTTCCAGCTAGAAAATGTTATATCTGAAAATATTTAGCTAGAAAAGCAAAGGACTGCATTGGACGAGATGGTTAAAGGAAAACAAGCTGTACATGGAGTGAATGACCTATGAAGAAACCTGTGCTTGACAGAAAAAATGACCTTAACCTACATTAATACTTAAAGTTGAAGTTTTTTCATTGTTCCATATGAACAAAAAACAAGTCATTTTGGTTTGTGGACAAAACAAGACGTTTGTGGGAAACAGCCGTCAACGTTTTTCAACATTTTTTAACATTTTATCTACCAAACAAGTACAGATTAAATTAAATCGACAGATTAATAGTTGCAGCCCTGATGTCATCATTAGAAGCTTCGATACAAAAGTTTAATACAGACATTTGATATTACATTATGAGGTTAGGAGGTAAGTCAGGCCTGTACACTGACAGCCATTGTGCTGATAATTAGGTCAGTGTTGTAGAAAGCTTGACATATATTTGTCCCTTGGTGAAAGTGAGATACTGCTCGGCCGAATGCAATATAGAGGACTGTAATTCATTTCCACACCTCACTTACACACTGCTAATTCTCCAGTTGGCTGTTTGTCGTAGCTGCAGTCATAACGGTGGCAGTGGCTATCCTCATCATTAAGATAAATGGCGTCTGGCACCAGCACTGGTATTAACCACCAAATGAACTAATGGTGTTTGTGTGAAGTGAAAAATGACCCAAGTAATTTACAGGAGAGGCCAGGAAGGACAGGAGGAGGAGGAAGAAGAGGAGGTATGATGTTCACTCTTCCACTGTCCTTAGTAGAAATTACCAGTAAATCTGGATCTACTGCTCTTATGCTCTTAAATTTGCGTTGTTGTTTGTTCAATGTCCACACATGCAGTCTGTAAGTAATGCCGCATAGGTTGCCTGTTTTCTCTGAATGGTCTTCACAGATTCGCCTTCTACTCCAGATCAAGTCTAATTTATATTTACTTACACTTTGATACATTCACATAAAGTAACGTTCATGTGGGGGCAGTGGATATATCATGACGCCATGGCACCACTAGGTGCATGTGCTCTAGGGATGGACCAACAAATTTTTTCACGATAAACATTTTTGAATCATTATAAATGCCTTTTTTTTTTTTTTTTGGACAGAAAACATGAAACACATGAGCATTGCATAAATGTTGGATAAGTCGTACACAAATTAGCATTAAAGATATTTATAGATAGATATATAGATATTTATAGATGTTTAAAGATATAAAGATAGCATTGTGATATTTATTGTGATTAAATCATTGTTTAGCTCTTGTGTGCAGTGTGCAACTGCTCAGTTGATGATCAGCTGCATCCTGTGCCCCTCTGTTGTTCACACAGGGAGCCTGAGTGCTGCAGAGCTGCTGCTGTTTCAATTGCCATAAATAGCATAACTGAATTTGCCTGAGTACTATCAGAAACCCTAATGTGTTTTAATTATGTTTGTGACATATTTGACTGATATTAGGGCTGCAAATTAACAATTATTTTCATAAACGATGAATCCCTCGATTATTTTCCCGATTAACCGAGTACTTGTTTGGGCATGGTGATCAGTGTTTACCAAACCTTAAAATAATGATTTTCTCTAATGTCTGATGTCTAATGTCTCAGAAAGCTTGTTTTAATTATTAAAAAAAAAAAAGATTATCAAAATACAATAGATGACCTTTAATTTAGAAATTGACTGATAATCAATTAATTGAATAATCGTTGTAGCCCTAACTGATATAGACACTAAATCTGTGGTCAAATATTATTTTCAGCTTATTTTGTCTAAATCACATGCACACATGCAACTAGAGTGAAATAAATAAACAAGAGTGCTCATGCACTGAATGTGTCTAAAGTGTGACATGACCTCATGTTGAAATGCACATTGTCACATAGTATCTTAAATCAGACACTAGAATAAAACACTGAAAGATTACAGATTAGGAAAGAACCTTTATGCTGCATGGTACCAAAGGATTGAAGTTGACTTTGGTGATTAATTACCACGCGCGTCCTGCTGCTTCCATATGGCTGTGTGGATTCACTGCAGCTTGTTACACAGTGCTAAGCAGCTGTGGATAACATGGACAGCAGATTTTATTAGAATCAATCATGTTGCTTTATATATAAAAATAATTGACTGTTTGCCCCTCGAGGAGGTGCTCTGGTAGAACAGAGCATGTTTAGCCAGTCTTAGGCCCTATTCGCATGGGATCAGTACTACCTGGGCACCTAATGCCATTTAGAAATGACCACCCCCATGTCTGATTTAAGTGTGCCGCGTTCGCATGGCATAAGTGAATCCTCTGATTTTATGTATGATGTCAAGGCTTTTTGTAACGTCTGGATATGCACCAACTGCAAAAATAACACACAGCTGATGATGCAACGCAATAATTTGCCGACTACTGACCGACAACTGCACCGAATCACAACATCATTACTGCATTTTTTTGCATCACACGCTACACGATAAAATGTTAGGATGGCTCACGTTCAGAGATAGAAAATGGGTTCCTTACTGCATGCTCCAATGCATATCATCCATCTCAGTCTCATAATTTTCTTGGTTTTGGGCTTTCGATTGCCTTCGGCTTGGTTTCTATGCTGATATACAAGTACCACGTCAACCCTGCACACAAAACGCTTTCAAAACCCTTCAAGGCAGCCTCCATTCTTCTTTTTGACCAGGAAAGAGGCAGAGAAAAGGGGCAAAGCATAACGTTTTGGTGTCTGCCAAAACCTGGTTTGATTATTTGCGTTGGAATTTTTTCTTTACAAATTACGGACATGGACAGTTGGCACGGGATTAAGTATACAGATATCCTTCGCAATTACTTCATATCAGTAGAGATTCCCAGGTAGTAAAATCCAGTGCAAATAGGGCTTTAACCTCAGTGGATGCAGAACAGAGCACCTCAGATGACACCATACAGCATTCGTACAAGAGTACCTGAACTGCATCCATACAGCTACAGGATTTCCAGTATCACTATTTTGAACCGTTGATAGATTTAATACATTGGTTGCACAGCCATTCATTTTTTCTTTTATTTAGTATATATTACTAACTGTTATTTTACCCTTAAAACACCACTATAACAATACAAATTTCTCATTAGAGGATTAATATTATAGTGATATTTAAAAAACTTTTGTCCCTGTGTTGGAGAAGCTTCTTCATTTTGAAAGGTGTCCCCTGAGGTAGACGGTACACAACCCATCACCTGTGATGAAGCAGGGCTGAGACAATGTACAATGACAACCCATCACCTGTGATGAAGCAGGGCTGAGACAATGTACAATGATTCTTTGGTTGTTGTGTAACATGGTGCTAACCTCCTTCATTCCCTTTCTCTCTGTGTCATTTTCTCCCTCCAGATGGTCACAAGAACAAAGAAAATATTTGTTGGAGGATTATCAGCCAACACAGTAATTGAAGATGTGAAGCACTATTTTGAACAATTTGGCAAGGTAAGACCTTTTGGGGTGATTCCTCATCTGGCCTCTGGCCGGTTCCGTGTTTGTGTTCGAGGACCCATGAGGCTTTAAAGGGTCACATCAAGTTTGATGAGGTCATCGCTGCTGCGTGCGTCCTATTGCTGTGGTGCTGTGGCAATATAGGATATAGAGTATATAAAGAAAAGGGTCCTGGAAATCACTTAGATGAGATATATAGAGCCTGCCATCAGTGATGTTTAAAGCTGCCTCACACAAAGGACTCAATGCATCTGATTGCCGAACTCAATTAATCGTGAAAGGTTTGTTGTAGGTGGCTTTGTTTGAACTGTATTCATCCATTCTCTCATGTTCTCTAAGGCCTGGTCGGGTCATCCATCAGTATGTTAGAGCAGTGGTTTTATTTCAAGTAGCACCTGAGAAAATATTGAGCTCTTGAAGAAACTAAAACCATTATCGTCAACATTAAAATACAATGGTGTAAATAGGCCGACCAAAGTCAGACTTTTCACAGGAGGCAGATTTAGTCCTAATAAGATTATTTGCTCTTTCAGCATCCTCCTATTCCTCACATATCCTTCAGACACTGGTATAGTGAAATTAGATTAAGATGGCGATAGATATAAAGGGACTCTAATTATTATTATTTAATTCATTATTATTGTTTGTTATTTGTTTAATTTTCTACACACTCTGGTCAAAATTCCTCGATCACATACCCTGGTATTTACAGTAGAACAGTATTTCTAAGGTCGCATTCTAAGGTCGCATTCACACCAGCCTTATTTAGTCCAGGTTGACCCGAGACCGGGAGCGTTTGCCCCCCCCCCCTTCCCCTTGGTGCAGTATGTTGGGTGTAAACGCTGGTCTTGGTCCATTGTCAAGTGAAATCTTTGGTGGTTTATTTCCGGTGTGAACCTCACCCGCACCAATCACAGGAAACACACCTGTTTACGTGTCATTTCCTGTTTTGTCAGCGGTAAAGTTCTCCAGTTGCAGCTAACAAAGGGGCAGGGGACAAAACTATGTTATGAAGAAGTGAGATTCCTTCTTGTGGTGGGCCCTCATTATCGCCCGTCGTCTTCTGTATGACCGTCTGATTGCAGAGTATCTTTGGTGAAATGCAAGGATCAACGCATTATTTAATGCCCGTCTTCTTAAGACAGGAAAATAAGCAGATGCTCCATGATTTTTGCAAGGGATTTGCTGTCTACCTGTCTAAACTGTATGTCCAATAACAGAAGGAAGTTGCGGCCACATGACATTTGTTTACCATTCTTGGGCCGTTGGTTTGTCATTTGTGAACTCAAACGAGGCCAGGTGAAAAATTGCAACAATGCATCATCCTCACTTTGGTTCGAATCAGAAAACTTTGAGTGTGAACCCGACCTAAAACACTCACTGGCCCTATAAGTGAATGAAAATGAATTATTTTAAGGTCTAATGTGTAAAAATGTGTGTCAACTAATGGTGAGACCGCAGATTATGACAAAGGACTTGTCCCCTCACCACTCCCTTTCCCAAGCATGTCAGGCAACTTAGGTGGCCTTCATGTATCTTTTGTGCAGTAAAATCCTGCTTTGAAATGCAAAATGCAAGCTTTGGCTGGTTTGTCTGCCTGTCTGTCTGTCAGCTTTCCATTTTCTCTGCCCACCTCTCTGTGGAGATGAGAGGGAACAAATGAGAAGAAGTTAGTGAAGGATGAAAGAGGAGAGACAACTGCTCTCCAGTCCACAGGATTACAGCTGTCATGAGACCGGCCTTTAGGATTGTCTTCTGTGCTCATGCACGCACACAACAGTGCATCTGCTCCTTCATTACTTTTTTCCTTCTTTTAACATAATGAAGATTAAACATGTAACGACTGTTCAACATTGTGAAAACAGATAAGAACTATTCAGAGGATAAGAGCGGAGAGCAGAATGGAAACAAAGTTTAATAATGTGAAGCACAAATTAATTAAAGCCTTATTGTCTCACTCAACAAAGCTGCTGTAAATAACACATAACAAGTATCTTTTTTTCTACTGGAAATGTGTTCATAGCTCTCACCTGTACAGTTAATGTACTTTAATCTCCCTCAAACTGACTAGTTAAAGGTTCAGTGGGCAATATTTATGAGCCACTAGGTGTCACTGTTGAGCATGCATGTCAGACCAAATTAAAAACAATTGTTACAGTAAACTATTCAGGTTATCGCTATACTAGAATGTTAAACTCTATATTGACACGTGATAGCAAATCATGTGATATGCGATGACGTTGAAAATTGTAATGACGATAACGCTTGTGATCAGTGAACAAATAAAAGCATTCGTTCGGACATGTTTTCATACACTGTAAAAATAGAAAAGTTGTCTTTACAAGAAGATATGTAAAAAAATAACAGAAAGATTCAATAGTAAACTTGTGCAATTCCTAAAGGAATTAAATAAATAATTGGTATTGAATGCTAGGAGGAGGAGGAGGAGGAGGAGGAGGAGTCAGTTCACGATGAGCAGTAGCAGCGGGGCAGTTTCACACACACTGATACTTAATCATGGCTTTTACACTGAGTTTAGTCCTTTAGTGATTAAGAAGCATTTAATGCACCATTTACTCAAGTAAGGGTGATATAGATGACCTTGTATGGGGTTTAGGAGTGAGGTACACTGCAGGGGTTTGTGGCCTGCTGCTGCTGACTGAATGCAGGGGAAACTTTGTTATTACAGTTCAAGTGGTCATTTGTGTTGTACATTCAGTATTTTGTACATGTTGATATAGTGTTTACCATAAAATTTGTATTATGTCATGCGGCCCTACTACCCAGTGGATAATCGCTCTCTCACGAACTTGTAATCGGTAAACAACACCCTGAACCTAAAACATATGCAGGGACTAGCATTTGTTGCTGTTTTCTTAAATAGAGTAAATAAAAATGCAGTGAATCTGCTCATATCATTTTTTTCCTACTGTATTCTCTATTTACATAAATAATATGTTGTGTAATATCCTGAGGCAGAATACTGTATACTGTGCCTTTAATATTTGCCATCTTTACAATGGAGCGACCCATGAAATGTTAACTATATAACTATATAATGTTAACTGTATTCTATATTGACAAATTATCTCATACAATATACTGTAGATTAGACACTTGCTGAGTGTGGATACAGTACACGATACAGGCCATTGCTTAAAAGTACACAATGAAAATTCAAAGGCAGCTCATTTCAGTTGAAATGGTTTCATTAACATAATTTCTGATGATTTAATAAAGCATTGGTTAACAAAGAAATGAATGATTGAATTAATAGATTTTTTGTTTTGGTTTTTTGGTAATAGTTCCTACAGACAGCCTCCACATTTCAAACAGCAGACATAACCTGCTTCTGTCTGGACAAAGAGAGGGTGGATTTTCTGACACAGTTGACACAGATGTAATCTGCTGTTATTGATAGGAAGCTTCTGAATAGTTTTTTTTATATCCAGTTTAATTAGATTTTTTTTTTTTTTTCCTGGAAATTAAATGTTGAGAAACTGAAAAAGAAAAATCAGTAGGAACAGATGAAAGACAAATAATAATTGGCTGAAGTGATTTGACGAAGAAAAAAAGAATATAACCAGTATTGCCATAATTTAAAAATGTGATTTATGGTTAAGCAGAATTAGTCTTAAACCCTAAATATACATATATAAGTTTGGTATGTTGATTTTTTTTCTTTGTTCTGTGGTGTGACTTAAACAACCTTCTATACGTTTCTAATATACCGTATTTTCTGCTTTAATATAACATCTGCTTTAATAGATCTAAAAATTATGAAACATTCTTTAAGAGTGCAAATTAGCCAAAACATTCCCAACCCTCCTTAATTTGATAGAAATCCATATTACTGGTAAAGTTAAAGAACTGTTTCATTTTGGTCACCTTTTAACGACATTATTCACTTGACTTGCTCTTTTAACTTGTGAGTGAGGAAGAAAATATTCTGTACTACTAGACTGCCAGGGTGTTTTCTTTTTTAATTATTATTATTTCCTTTTATTTTGTGTATTTTCAGGATTTCCTGAAAAAGCCACAGGAAAACCAGACAAGACAGACAACAAATCCCATGATCCCAAGTTGGTTCTTGACATACTAAACTTTCGCTCTTGTGATTATTTTGATGGAGAGACTCCTAGGGGCAGAAAAAACATTCCATGCATTTAACATAAAATATAATTCATATTGCTGATTTAACCCCCCCCCCCCCCCACACACACACACACACACAAATTGGAGCTAATGAAATGTATCCCAGTCCTTCAAAATTAGAGATTTCTTTCCCACAAATTCAGACTGAACTGCTGAACTACTCTTTCTCTAGTCAGCAGCTCTCATACTCAGCATCCAGACTGTGATTCAGGGTACAGTATGGTGGTAATGGCAGACAAGCAGAGATGAGTATCATCAGCTCCATGAGAACAGCCATAATCAAAGCAAACAATGTGTTTTTTTTTTTTGTTTTGTTTTTTTTTTTGTTTTTTTTTTGTTTTTTTTTTTCAGTTGATAGTGCTCTTGATATTTTCAAATGAAGTGTATCTTTTTTTTGGCATATGAAACACAACAGCTGCAGACAGCTAATGTGAGGTGTGCATCACTCTCTGTGGTTCTCCGAGGTTCTCTGAGGTTCAAATAATGAATCAGGGTAATCTGTGTATAATTACAAACCTCTTAATATTGTTCCAGTAGCAAACTTCCCCACTGAGATACGGAGTCTGACTATAACCCCACACAGCGCCTAGTGTATCATTATGTTCACAACATACAGTAAATCAACAAGACTCTGATGACTTATAAAAACTAGTGCAGTGCCCATTCAATATGTGCCTGTCTTTAGAGGCGATGCAAGCAGCACATTTTTGCTGTATATCTGTGGCATTTCTACTATTTTCTCTTGCTTTTCTTATCCAAACAGTGTCAAAGCTGGTGCTGCACACACTGGTGCCCTTATTAAACCATCGGCCAAGTTTGAAGCCTGTTGGACTGTTATGCAATTAACAGTTAGACAGACGTACCTTGCATTTATAGATAGTTTTCCAGTGTAGTGGAAACCTTTCATTGGTCTCCAGAAGATTATGCCTGTTAACTTAAGCCTGCCCCAAACTACAGGATTTTTAAATCAGAGTTGATTTTAAAAATGTGGGAGGCCCAGAGACACAACAAACTTTGTAACCGATTTTCAAAATGTTTTAATCCTGAGAAAGCACAGACTACGATCCAGTCAAGGATCACACACTTGGCGTTTAATCAGGGTGGAGATTAAAGGGATTTGGGATCTTACAGAAACTGATTTAATGTGACTTTAGAATCTAAACAGACATGGAGGTGGACTGTCAGCATTGCCAGAGAATGTTTGTGTGTGTGTGATGTTTTGTGCTGAAAAACGCAAAAAACTGTGGATGAAGTTATGGCTGAGAAGGTGGAATCAACATGGCTTGCACAAGTTAAGGTTCTAAACAAAAGTATGCAAGATCCGTTTCCTGGTCAACTCACTCTTATTGGTTATTGCAGAGCTCTGCTCAAGCCCCAATCGCTGTGCAGTCGTAAATATCAAACATGTTTAATATAGTTTGAAATAAGGGAGACTCTGATGCATCTGATGATATTAAAATCACATCTGTTAACACCTCACAATACAGGACAATTTGGCCAGATAATCTGTTCGAACCAGCCTAAAATCGGCAAGGCAGGACAAGGCAAGTTTGTTTATATAGCACATCTCAACATTTCAAAGTGCTTTACAATAAAAAAAAAAAAAAAGAAAGAGAAATGGAGCAGCAGCAGCATTACAAATATAAAAGGCATAATAAAACATTTGAATAGCGAGGTAAAAGAAAGAGGGGAGAAAAGAGATTAAAAGAGCCTAAAAGTTGCAGTTACAGCTGAGATGCAGCAGATTTGGTTTTATTTCTATTTAAATGCAGTAACAAACAGGTAGGTTTTCAGGCCAGATTTAAAAGAATGAATTGATGTAGCAGATCTGCACTCTTCTGGGAGTTTGTTCCAGATATTTGGGCCATAAAAACTGAAGGCAGCTCCCCATGTTTTGTCCTGGTTCTGGGGACACAGAGCTAACCTGACCCAGATGACCTTAGTGGTCTGGATGGTTCACACTGAGCCAACAGGTCCGAAATTTATTTTGGGCATAAACCATTCAGTGCTTTATAGACTAACAGCAGTATTTTTACAATATATAAGTGAGCAGATTTTCAGAAAGGTCAGATCAGGGCAGTAATCTGGCCAATTATTTAATAATTATACTCTAGTGTGCGACAGGCTTTAGAAGCTACTGTGGTAAATGTTTGTTAAGACTGGTGTTTGAATGATGTACTGAAGATTTTGTGCAAATGACATGAGCATCACTGCGTTTTCTCCCTGTTAGAGTCAAGTTCACAAGGAAAAGAGATGAGGACCGCACTGGTTAGTAGGTCAATGAACACCAAGGTATTCGTACTACCAGAATTCTAATCACTTGCAACTAATGACTATTGTTGTCATTGATTACCGAAAACGATTTCTAGACTAAAACCTGTTCAAGTTCAAAATATACAGCCTAGAAGCACATTAGTCAGCTTGAAATGACTCACAAGTTGTCCAGCAGAGGGTGCTGTAAGCAAAGCTTAGCATGCTCTCTTTGCTCATCAGAAGACGACAATAGTGCTGTTATGTTGTTTTGCAGGGATAAGGGACAAGCTACCATGCATGTGAAAAGCAGCGTGTGGAAATGTTACTTGTTTTACACTATAAATGTCACAGTGCTGAACAAATCTGCAGACAGCTGTTGGCTTAAACACGTGCTAACAACTAAATCCACCAGAGATAACAGTTTAGCAACTGAGCATCTTCTATTGTCACATTTGTCATTCACAGCAGAGATGGTAGGAAGTGAGATGACTCACTCTGTAACAAAAAAAAAAAAAAAAAAAAGAATGTTTAGCCCCACAGCGAGTGAAAGATGCATGATGGTATAACCGACAGTTATTGACAATTAAATTCATCTGCAACTTAATCTGTCATAAATGTTGGTCTACCACATTGAGTTTGCCATTCAGCTTTTTTGTTACTGCTTTTATTTCCTTACCTTAATAGGGTTTGTCCGCCTACTAAACCAATCAAAGGAGCCACAGGGAGATCATTTATTAACAACAGTTGAAGATGAAACATCTACAGGGAGAAACGGACTACTGATGACATTCTATGTGAAAATATGAGATCAAAAAGATCTACAGGTGCACAATATGAGAGGAAAGTGGTGAGCAACACTTTCTTTCTGATGCTCGAACTAAGTGAAAGTCTTGCACGTCAACAAGGTATAAATTAGGCTTAATAATACAAACCCTCTAAACAGACTAAAACCACGTAATACACTGTTTACAAGTAAGTAGGGCTATTTTATTTGACTTGAATTTCACCACTAAGTTTATTCTTTTAGCTTGTGGCGTAGAGTAACTCTGGGGCTTTTTATTAGTCTTGTATGAAGTACAACTGTATCTTAAATGGATACTTGCGTAAAAATAAAAGTATTTGACCAGAAAATGTGCTATATAAATAAATAAAAAAAAGTAGAGTAAGAGTGTTGGAGTAAAAGTTACTAGAAATATGAATAACAAAGTAAAGTACAAATACGTGCATTTTACAGTATTTGCAAGTATTTGTACTGTGTTACATTAAAACACTGGCTTTAATGCTATCTTGGGCTTTCTTACTATGCATGTCTTGGGCATTTACACAAGTATTCTCACACACAGTGGCAGAGACAAGTCTGTCCCTAAACAAAGGTTAATCCATGTGCTGTTTTCTCTAGAGGGAACAGGGAGGGCTCATGTAAGGCTTTCTGTCACAATGTGGAATCATTTGTTTTGGAGAAGGTCTCACAATGCCGACATGAAATTAAAACACTCACCAGTGAATCTGTTCAGCTCACGGAGAAAGGAGCAGCTGCAGCAGATGGAGCAGGGTTTTGTTTTCTCTTGGTCTGAACAGACATTAGAGTATGTATTCACAAGAGCCGTGGTTGGCAACTGGCGGCCCATCAGCAATAATCTGACCTGCCAGATTTTTGATAATTTCATTGCTTTTATTTCACAATTTCAAACTGACAGACACATTTTTGGGTGCCACCGGTTTTGATCACCATCATGGCAACAACATGCTTTTGAGTGTTTTTAAATTGTAAAATATTTTTAGCATACAACCCCATTTTCTATAGATTTTTTTGCAGCAGTGGTGTCGTGCCAGGGTCCACGAGGATGTTTCAAGGGCACGGCTCATATTTGTTCAAGTCGAAATAGTTAATTAAATAGCCTAATAATAATTTTTGTCCTTTGGTCCTGACCTGTGCAACTTGTGAGTGATAATAATTAGTGGCAGATTAATATTAATGACTGTGTGAAATTTCAGCAGTGGTGATCAATGACCTAGTATCAGTGGCACACCACTGCTAAATGTAGGGGAATCCACACTGATTCCAAAACAGTGAGGTCATTGTGTAAACTGTTAATAACTACAACTCCTGCACAGTTGTTGTATACCTCCACTGACCAAGTAGAGGCAATCTTAGCCTTTTGAATTAAACAATGCAATGTTTAATGTTCAAAATGCAAAAAAAGCACTGTGGAGCCACTGTGACGGTAACGTTTCATCATGGGCCACCCAAATCTACACAGTTATTCTTTAGAGTTTAAGTGAACATTTGTTAGAAGTTAGTTGTTAGTAAGTTAGAAGATAATACTTAACAAAAGAGTTTTGTAACCACCAAAATGTATTTATTTTATCAGTAAGTACAAGTAAATGTTTGCACCAAATTCGAATGGACTCCCTGGAGAGGTCTTGTTGAGATATTGCAACCACAAGGTTTTTTTGGTAAGGTCATAGTGACCTTGACCTTTGACCACAAAATTGTAATCAGTTTATCCCTGAATCCAACTGAACATTTGTACCAAATCGGAAGAAATTCCCTCAATGCAAATATCATGTTCACAAGAATAGGACAGACAGATGGATGGATAATCTGAAATCCTTATATCTCTGGCCGCTGGCTGTCGCCAGGGGTGGAAGCATAAAAAACAGAGATGAGAAAGTCAGATGGTCAGCTGTTGCCATGGTTACAACAAGAGCTGGAACACTAAACTAACTAAATAAAATGACCTTTGACCTGTGAAATCTAATCACTAAATCTTGCATTAGCATCTTTGTGAGATATATTAGACTGGGATAAAACACACAGTAAATAGCTTCACATGTACGCAGTTCACTGTTTAGTATATTATACATATATTATTTCTGTGAGTGTTAGAGCACTGTGTTATTCTTGGCAGCTTGTTTCCGGTCAAAATCGGATTCAGTGTCTCTTGCCTGTTACAGCCTCCTGCCTCAGCACTGATTTGTATGCTAACCATGAGTTATTTTGTGTTTTTGTCACTTGGAGTCGTGTTCCTCTGGACAAACATTTGATGTCTTTGAAATGCTTTGTCCCTTTTCCTTTTGGTGTGTTTTGGCAGTTAATTACCCTTAAGCCCTTACTGGGTCTCAGGTCAATTATACTGTATAATAAGTTAAAAATCTGACACAGAGCTGCTGCTGAAGGTCAGCTTCTTTGCAAAGTTCACAGAAACAGGAAGCGCTTGCTGCTGCTGGGTTTTGTCCTCTGACCTTAACTTGCATTGCCGATGCTGCCGTTGTAGTTGTGTGTTGCATTTCTGACAGCAGCAGACCTTCACCGCCGCACAGATCTGCAGAAAAATGTGGACATATTTTTATGTAATGTCTTATTGATGATTTATTAAGTTCCCTGTTCCATTTATGTTTCAAGTCATGACTCAGTAGTGCCAAGTAAAGACTGTGGGACAAAAAGACAGTTTTTTTTTATTTTTAGTATGTATGCACAGAAAATCCACGTCCATGCTTTTGTGCGCACCCACCCTGGTTCCTCCCGAATATTAATACGCCTTTCGTCTGAAGCACAATGGCAAATCTGGCAGCAAAAAAAGAGTGTTACAGAGAGTGAGATTGAGGTGGTAATCTCTGAGGTGTCTGAGGTTATGAGACTTTTTCTTTATCCGCTTTGACTCATATTGTTTCACATTTGAAATCTGGTGTCTCAGACATTATTACTTCACATCTACTCAAGTGAGTGCACAACACAGTTGAGACGAGTATTGTGTCAGTAGCTACAAACTTTGTGGAGAATTTAAAAATGTGCTATTATATACTGTCCAATGTGGCCAACCTTTAAGGAATTTACCATGTTTTGTGTGTTGGTCTGTGATTCTATAATATGCATTTGTATGTGCCCAAACAGCCTATAGCCAAGCAGCAAGGGAATTTTGTTTGTGACCAAAAGGTTGACAATTCAAGTCCCTGCCTGGTCAAGGCTGCAGTACCCCTGAGCAAGGTACCCAATCCCTATTGCTCACTGTTAATTCGACACTCTAAATTAACCCCAGCCACATTCAGTGTGCTCCTTGTGCCGGTCCCAAGCCTGGATAAATGGAAGGTTTGTGTCAGGAAGGGCATTTGGAGTAAAAAAAATGTCTGCCAAATCAAACATGTGGATCATCCGCTGTGGCGACCCCTAGAGAGGGAGAAGCCAAAGGGGGGAAAAAAGTATGTGCCCAAAGATGTGTGTTTTATCGGCTGACCTGAATCCACTGTCAGTGTCACTCTTCAGCTCCTCCACAGTGGCTCCCTGTGACTTTGATAAAAAAAACTTTATTTATTTTTGTTATTTCTTTCAAAGTGAGCTCTACTTTTTTTAGCCATCAAGGAGAGAAATAAAAAGTGGTTTAATATTTCGTCCACTAAAATATGTGTCACATGTGTGAAATGTGGACAGCCATTCCCAGCAATAACATGATGTCATGTAGACACTAAGAGTCTTTGGATCCACATTATTAAGGCAGCAGCTTTTCTCAAGCATGGACTACATACAGTAAAATCCAAATATTTATTTTATTTCAAATGGGTACATTTTCATTTTATTCAAAGCATGTAACATGCAGCAAAAATGCAACAAACTATAGTTAATTTATATACAGTATATCTAGGTATAGAACTTTATACATGATGTTATCTTCATTTTATGGCTCAAATAGGTTTTGCGGCTGCAGATGAAATTTATTTGGGTGGAGAACAGACAAATTATGGCTCTTTTAATACTAAAGGTTGCAGACGCCTAGTTTACACAAAACAATCTTCCTAATTCTGAGGTTTCTGACATCAGCAACAAGGAGGCTTTGCTGAACACTGACACCTGAATATATTAACCTGAATCTACGTACTGATTTGTTACCACTTAATATGTCTCTATTCTCTCTCTATACTGTATGCCTGTGCTCCATATGAGTATTTAAGATGTAAAAGAGAGTCATTGTTTGAACAAGAGGGCCTGTAAGCCTTGGTGTGCTTGAACAGGAGTAGGAGTTAATGGAGAACCAATCCAATCAATCCAATCCAATCCAATCCAACTTTATTTATAAAGCACTTTAAAACAACACAGTTGACCAAAGTGCTGTACACAAACAAGACAATTTGCCTCGAACCACTCCCTCATGTCTGTTGATATAAGTCAATATAAAAAGTTGGAAAAATGTTAATAACTCTCAAGCCTTGACTATTTAAATTAATATTTAAGTATAACATGCACCATGGTGCACATCTGAAAAAGACATATTTGATAAGAAAGAAAGAAAGAAAGAGAGTGCTGTTTCTTCTATGTGTTACGCTACCAGAAAAACAGGACTTAAACGTAACTGCACTAGAAAACAAGAGCTGTCTCCTCACGGCCTCCATGGCTAGACTGAGGTCATGTATTGAACCTGGCTACCTGCCAAAGCCCAAAATAGCCTAAATAGTTCTAAGGTAATTACAATGAGAGACTGTAGAGCTGAGGTGTGAGGCAGAAGGATCATCAAAAATACACTGGCTCCCATATATCAAACTGTCAGAGAAACCAGCTCAGGTCTGTGTGCAGAAACCATCGAGTGACACGATTTTTGAAATATTCGTATCTCACCACTCTCAGTGTCAGAATCATCAATTTGCCCATGAGTTGGATTTTTTTTTATGATCTGGAAACTCAAACTCTGACATCACGTTTATATCAAGTTTAATTTAACAGACTCTGGTCGATTAATTTAGAAATTATGAAAAAAAGTACTTGGGAATTGAATTGATCCGGACATTGACAATTACCACATTTTCAGGGCATGTTGTACTGTATGTTTACTGTCACATGGCACCACTTGGCCAGTGAAAACAGTTAATTTGGATGAACATTTTGAAGAGATACACTCCAGGGACAGGACGAATGGACTGATTAAGAGAGAAAAGTAAGAAAAGCATCTTCATATGGCAAGATCTGAAAAAAAAAGATGTAGACCGCAAATCAGTCAAAACAACAAAGATTTCACAAAGAATAAGGAGGTAATATATGTAATTAAGCTAAAGTAATTTACACATTTTATTCCTTAGAATTGTTTTTGTAATGTGGCCTGTTTTATTTTTCACCTGCCTTACCTGTTTTCCAGTAGATGGCATATTCAGAACCCCCTCAGTTCAATAAAAAAAAAAAAATTAATAAATTATACTTTCTTTGATTTGAAAGTCTGTCTGGACCAAACTGTTCTCTATCCAGACCTCTCTGGGCTTTAATTCACTGCCACTGAAACTAAAACATACTGTACAGTACTGTGACCCTTCTAAAACCTAATTCCTCAATATGCCCTTTATTTGATTGACCATTATTGTGTTATGGATATTTCCACCTGCAGGGGGAATTAGCAAAGCTTGTGGTTTTAATCTTGTTTCCAAATGTTCTGTACCACAGGGGCCTCTAATCATATTCCCTCTCAAATGAGCAACTGAGATTCAGTCTAGCAGAAAGCGGCTGCATTTAACAACCTTGTCAATCAGCAGGAGTCTGACCTCTGAGTGACAGTTCGGTGTAAGTAACGTCACCACGTGTTTAAAGAAATACACTTCCAGCAACCATATCGCCTGTTCGTTTACCTGTAACCATCAGTGAACCATTGTAGAGACACAGGGATACGTAGTGGATAGAACAAAAACCTGTTGTTCTCTACTTTGGATTAAAAAGATGTTTTGTTTTTTTTCTCTTAGTGTTACTGTGGAGCAAAGAAAATGTGGCAAACTCAGCTATATGTTTATACGTCTGCTATTAAGGATAAGAGAATAACAGTTACACTGTAGTGTTATTGTGTGATTCTAGTGCCATTGATTTGACTGGCTGACCCTTGTGCTGGAATATTTGCATATCAACGTGATGTGATTGGCTGATGCTCATGCTGTCGCTTGGAAAATGAAACATTTTTCAACATCTGCAATGCATTTTTAGCAGTGCTTAAGAATGAGAAGGGTTTCAGTTGACGACTCCGCCGCATAGGAGCCAGTCGGGCCGTGAGGAATGATCCTGCAGTTAGCAGAGCCACATCGCACGATATTTAGGTCTGCTACGATTATTCCATTAATAATCTATTACTGAATTCATTTTCAATAATTAAAACAAGTTATGTGATTTTTCAGATTCTTAAACTTGAATATTTTCTGGGTTTTTTTTTTTTCATTTAACAAAGAAATCATTGAAACTAGTGTTGGTTTGTGGACAAAACATTTAAGAACATCATCATTTCCAGGTTTGGTGAACACCGATCAACATTTTCTGCTGCGAAAGTATGAAAAAGAGTACATGGGACACAGGAAATAGTGTCAGAAGATGAAGACAACGGGAAGTAGCAGAAATATAAAACAAATCGATGGTGATGTTTGTTTTATTTAAACCGGAGGTCTCAAACTCGCGGCTCGTGGGCGACATGCATCCCCCACAATCAATTTCATGCAGCCGACCACTTAATATTAAGTTATAATGGGTTATGTTAATTTGTATGTGTTTGTTTTATTACTAGATTCATTTTGCACCAAAAATACGTTTGTATTGTGAACTATTTCTCGTTCCATATCAAAACAAGCACTTTTCTTTTGAAATTCTGTGAAATATCATATTAAATCATAATACTTAAAGAGTATTGTCATTTGTTGCAATAAATGGTTTCATTGTGAAACTGTTACTCTTTCTACTGTTTATATATTTATACCCCAGAAGACATTAATAGTTTTATTTGAACAATTTGATAATAGCTGGAAGTCATAAAAACCTTTAGACAAAGTATATACTCATTAAGTATCGGTTACATGGGAATCCTCACAGTCGCTCCTGTGGGTGCATGTATAAAGCAGAATGGACTTGAGTTACAAGTATTTGCTGCAGGCGCACGTTTTAATGAAGCCTGTAATGACATCAGTTCTCTGCTCTGAATGAATTACTCTACAATGTCATTCACCTGCAGGCCAACACGATACTCATTCAGTTTTCTTCATCTGCATGTGTGTCATGTGTGTGTTCATGTGGATATTGTAACCTCGTGTGTGTCATTGCTTCAGATCTTCGTTTAGCTTTCAGTACCGTGGATGACTGTATGCTTTGCATTGACAAATATGTTGACATGTTCCGGCGACATCTAGCGGCTTTTCAGGCTGGCTTTAGCTAATTTCCACTGAAAGTAGTTGAGAAACACTGCAGACAGTCGAGCTCAAATGTGTTGGCTAATTTACTCACCTCACAGCTTTTCATCAGTCCATGCATCAAACTTTTTTTTTTTTTTTTAATCATCAAACTAACAATTAGCTGCGATAGGAGGAAAATTATAGTACAACATGCGACCTGAAGGTTTTGTTTATCGTTTGACACTGTTGCCCTTGTCAGTTTAGAGACTGAGTCAGGTTTCCTCAGTGTGTGTTGAGGTGGAGAAGTGCACATTTAAATCAGGGATGAAGAGACTTGATCAGCTGTGTCGTATTTATTAAAGTGCATTACCTGCTGTGTGACTCACCATGTTTAGTGATGAGCCCAGACCTCCTCAGCATGTTTTCACAAGTGTAGGTTTTTCCTGCATATTGGGTTAAAGATCTGCCATTTTTCTGTTACCAATATATGCTAAAATTAAATTAAAATAAGGTGGCAAAATGATTACAGCCCCCAGTCAGTGTGTTTACATGCATGTTAAAGTCTAATTTTAGTCGGACTAAGACAATGATTTGGCTTTCTTAAGGAGGACATTCAGTGGAAAATCAAATGTCTGACGTTTTTTGGTGTGTCCCCGTGTCCTTCCCGTATCTAAACATCACTAAAAAATCACTGGTTTTGAAAAGTTGAGTTTAGTTCCATAACTAGCACATTTGTTGTGCAACGAACCCTCCCCCAACAGCTACTCCTGGTTATGGGCATGAACATTCAACCTGAAGAAGAAGAAGAAGCACCACGGATGTTCTGGGGGGCGGGCATTAGCTCAGAAACCTGTTCAGAGGCTGGCAGAGAGCAGCAATAAACTGGCTTAATCTAAAGAGACTATAAGATTTTTGACCATAAATATTATTTAATTTATCTCAGTAGACATCAGTAATCTTGATTTTTGGTTCACAGAGAGCATTCTATGTGACCTTTAATGTCATGTAAACATGTTAGTCTGATTAAAATCAAGCTAGTCTTAGTTGGACTAAGGTATAATGTCTCACAGCAATGCCCCCCACAATACACAAACTTAATTTAAACAATAAGCCATTTGAATTTGATCACTGTAACTAAACCACCACTTTATCATTCTTTATTTTGCACCTTAAAACCCACTCAGTTCCACTTTGTTTGGTATTTCATCCCAGGTGTGACCCTTAAGTAGAGGGATACGACATACTATAAACTGCAGCGCTGTTGTTGGAAATCATGCCGCAGCTGTTTCTTTGTTCAGACAACAAGAGCCATGCTCCATCTACTTTATCAAAGTTAACATGTACAGCAGATAGCAATCATACAGAACCACAGTACGATCTATCTCACCGTCCAGCTCTCTGTCGCCTGTTTTTCTGTGACATAATGATCAACAGGAAACTGATTCAATACACACTACCTTATAGAGAGATACAGTGCCACCTGCGTAGGTGGAGTCAGATGTACACAGTGAGTAAATCGTTTTTGCTCCTCCGCATGTGTACTCACACTTAGTCAGACGATGGCCTTAGCTCACTTAAAGGTTACATGTAATGAGTGTGGGCATTATTGTATAAAAATAGAGCATTTTAGTTTTAACATCCATTGAGGGCTTAACTAAATAATTGAATAAACCAAATATAGTGCATTTATTTCTTTAATATGATGGCTGGAACTGTTTTTTCTTTGGTAAACCTTCTGATGTCAGATGGTAATGATGATGATGGTTATACCGCTCAGCATTTTTCTAGGAGCGACTAAGTGAGTCAGTCAGTAGACATATTATATTCTGTATTTACAGTTTAGAACTCGGCTTTAAGCTTTTTTTTTTTTTTTTTTTCTCATTTTGTATGTCCTCACACCTCTTGACAAATGCCTGACACAGTTTTGCAAACTCATATTTTTGTTATTACAGAGCAGGCAAATGCTGTGTTTGCTCTCAGCTCGCAATTTTCCTTTGGCTCCACAGCAGCAACAAGGCTCTCTCTCTCTCTCTCTCTCTCTCTGAATGAGGTTTCAGCTATTATAATCAAAAATCCTGCCTTCAAAACACCATCTCTGTCTGGGTGTGTCCTGTAAAATGTACTTGTTAGACACAAAACTCCCCCAGTGATTACATGTCCCCATGAAGACACATCGGCCTGTCCCCAGTAAATGTATCATCCGTCTTTTTCACTTGGGAAAAGGTGACATGCTTGCTTTGCTTGATAGGATTACTGTATACTGTATGTCAGGGATGACATTTGACGGCTTCAGCCTGGTTCTGACTTGACACAGGTCACAGGAATAAAAAATAGTCCATTATGAGCACTGGTGGAAAATGAGAAACACAATATTATATTTTCTTTGTCTCATCATCACTTCGAATGATAATATTTTATTGCCTTTTATTTTAAGAAATACAATACATGTAGGAAGCACAGCATTGTCTGTGTGTGATTGGAGTTTTTCCAAGAGTCTTTGCGGCTGTGTGTGACTGACAGAGTGCCCGCAGTGTATTAGCCCCCTGCAGATCCGCCTTTTGTTGTTTCCTGCTGTGCAACTAAAGTTCTCAACCCAAATTATCCACTCACCCTCCAGTTACTGCTGAAATAGATCTATCCTCAAATAAAGTCCTTTCTGTAGCCTGTCGCATACACCCAAACGATGAGCAGGAAACTGTTCCTATTTTCACTATATTAAGAGTTTAACTTTGCAGAATAGAGCAGAATAAATGTGTGAGTTATAGAGTGTATGCATAGTCAATTATTTGTTTGATAATAAAAAAATTGTTTGGTTGAGGTGAATATGTGTGATTATAAAAAAATATTTGAAAGAAACTGAGCAGTGTTTTATAACTGCAGTGATACTTTTTTTTCTTCTCCAGTGACTACCTACTTGGTAATGCATCTATTACTACAAGGTGGTTCAGTAATTGCAGAAGTAATGACATTTACAAGTTTTCTTGAATGCATCTTAAAGCTAATCCTCTAAGTCAGAGGGGTGGTTGCAAAATGTTTGTTTGATTAGACATCTCTTTTCACGTTTTTCTAATTATTTTCCCCCAATTGTTTGTGGAAAAGAAATTGGGCATAACAGATAAAAGGAGGCAAAAGACGTTATCTTTCATGCACAAATGGCTTAAGAGTTCGCTGTCTCTACAACGTGTATGCTTAAAATAGAAACCTATATTTTAATCACTCAGTATTTAATGTAAGATTACAGGTATGATCACTCATTTTTGTTTCTATATTTATGTTTAAAATAATAAAAAAAAAAAAAAAAAAACATAAATTTGAATAGCTTGTATGCGTGATTATCATGCAATTTACAGACATTGCTGATATCAGCATTGGTATCGGTATGTTGTATAAACAACTAAAAATACGAACATGAATATATGAACCTGTAATATTTGAATAGCTTAGAAATGAATGCACAATAACAATGTTCTGTTATGTATGTTTATACATGGCACTAGGCCCAGTTTAATATAAAAATAATCTCATACAGTATGTATAGTAGGGGTCAGTACTCCATCTCTCCATCAACTTAGACCCCTGCTCTAAGCTGAACATGCTGTGGTCCCTGCAGGATTTTGAAAATATATGAGGGTCATTGAATGTAACCTGAAAACATCTCTTTAGCTGCTCCTCTTCACAGCTCAACATGCTGGGAATCCTGTGTTCCTCTCATTAGCTCTCATGCGCTGGAGTTTGTTGTTTTGTTTTCTTGGAGTAGAGAATATGTCTGAAGAAGAAGCACGATTTAAAGTCTGTTGTGAAAGTTTGGATGGAGCATTAACAATCTTTTCCCTTCCTCTGACTGTGTATGGTGGTGCGCCTACCCCCCGCAACACTAAGTCTCTTGTGATTGGCCAGGTAACAGAGCCAAATGGCACACCCCCTCCCAGAGCCACTCCGCTTCATGCTAAGAGCTAGCTGTTAGCACTTAGCAGCATCTTGGGAAAGTAGCTTCATCGCAGCCCTTTGTCATAGCTTCTTACCTTTTGATCCAGAGGCACAAGAAATGGAGACAACTGAACCACCTCCACAACCAAGGCTGCAGGAGGACGTTTCACAAAGGTAATCATTATTTATTTTACCGTGTGTATTTTCTCTGTGCTGTTAGAATCCTGAACTCTGAGGACACACTGGTGCTAAAAGCAGTGTCCCCCTCCCGACCTCACTGTGTGTCTACAAGCAAACTTCGTCTTCTGCTCTACTTTGTCAATTTGATGTTTTTTGGGTATGAAAAAGTAACATTTTAGTTTACTAAAGTAACTAAAGTGTGTTGAGAAAAAAAATAATTTGCAACTTTTTTTTTTCAGATTGCCTAGTTCTGTAGGAAATAATTGATAATGATAATTTCATCCAAAATTGACAGTATTTTGAAGTCTGTAAGTGGTCCCTTTTTTTGAAGCTAGTCCTCCTAAATGTAGCTCAATTTTGTCAACTCCTGACTCTAACTATAATTTTACAGTAATAAGACCATTCTATTTATGATGCACTTACAACATCTTCCATGCAAACTATGAGCCTTGGAGGGTCAGAACATTACACAAGTACATTTTTAATCACATATAATGAAGTACATGAGTGTAACATGAACATTATAGGCCTCTTAAATCATATCATATGAACCAAAGAATTAATGAAAGAATGACAAACATTTTTCCCCAGAATCTTTTCATTTCAAAATATTTTCAAAAATACATACTGCAAGAATAGCATTTTAACTGTTCTACAATATTTTCTGATTCTCTTCTCAGGTGTTATCGACATCTAGCTTATCACAGCTTTGTCAGCTGGTGCTGGGGCTGTTTGGATAAAAGTGTACGAGTCGTCATCCCGTCCTGTATTGTTCGCCGGATACAACACGAGTTTCCTGATCCAACTGCCAACAGTATGTCGACTTTCGTCCACCTCTTGACTGAAGCAGGACACATGGCAGGCGACTAAATCCTCCTGGGAGGACAGGATTTCTGGGATGGGGATCTTCTGCAGCTCTTCGGCAAAAGTCTTATCAGATCAGCCACACAGTGTGTAAAATATTACATTCAACACAAATATTCAGTTATAAATGAATTTAGCCATTTTCTTATTATTTATTACCAAGATTGTAAAAACACATTCTTTATAAATAAAGATTTCTCAGCAGTTGTTCGAAGTTAAAATGTTTTTTGTTATGAGAATAACTTTTGGTTGTGACGTACTGTACGTGGGGTCTGTGTTTACTGGCTTTGCAGTGGCTTCTACTTTCTTTGACTATGAGTATAACACCATGGAAACAGGTTGGCCTGTAGCTGTTGTTGCTTGCTTGCAGCTTGTATTTTCATTGTAATGCATGGTCACAAAGTACAACCTATGTAAACGTGAAGATGCATAACAATGAGCCAATACTTTATTTGGTTCTAAAGGTTAAGATGCCACATAAGTCCATTTGTCAAATACTGTTACAGAGTTGATTACAGTGTATTTGTGCATTCACCATGCACTTTATCCTTTTGTGTATTTGTACATAAATACTCACTCACTCACTCATTTTCTACCGCTTTATCCACTAGGAGTCGCGGGGGGCACTGGTGCCTATCTCCAGCTAACATAGGGCGAGAGGCTACATAAATACTGTATATAGATAAACTTTTTTCCTTGCCATATTTTCCTCGGCTCTTATATTTTGTATTTACACTAATGTCTTTATTGTTTTGTACAGTAAAAGGCATGGTCACAGTTAAATTTCACTGCTGATGAATTTATACAATGCATGTGACAGTGAGTCTTGAATCTTAATTATAAGGTACATCACCTGCATAAACGTTCCACTGTAGGAGAAAATCACATATTTGAGGAGTTAAACACAGGACCGAGCTGTGGAGGCCTCCTGGTAATGGAGCATCATTTTGAAAGGCTGTTTGTTATTAACCTGGTGCTGTTATTGTTATATTATTATAGACCATGTAAACGTTATGAATTCAACAGTAATTTCAAGACATGAAAAGTTATGATAAAATATTCCAGCAACACACATGAAGCACGTGATCAGTTGAAATGAATAAATGGTTCTACTGTATCTTCAATAACGTCATCCTTTTGTGTATGAAAATGGAAACTCTTTTCATGAGCGAGAATAAGGGCACTGATAATTACTTCAGAACTCAGAAACTAAATATACTCGAGTCACTGTTCATGATCTTTTTGAAACTTGTGCCAGTGTAACTTTCAGCTGTTCCTACACTCTCAAGAATAATGAACATGCTTCCCCCCCACACTGCTGCAATCAGCTGTTAGCCTATAACAGCTGAGACACACAGAGCAAACGCACACTTCTCTTTTAGTCCTGTTGCAATTAGCTGTTAGCCGGCGTTAGCCCATGCTACATGGGAGAACAAACGTGCACACACACTTATAACGAATTAATGTTTGAAATACTTATTTCTGTCATTAGGGAATCATCACGGACAGTTTGGTGCTGAGTCTCCAAGAGGGTATTTAGCAATATTAACAGCTTATGAAGTGTCTAGTGTTGGCTTTTACAGTCAACAGAACTAGCCGTTGAGACGGAGACACCACTTCGCTCCAGAGCAGGAAGAGCTGCTGCTGAAGAAGGATTCAATTCATGTCAGATTTACTAGTTACGCAACAAACATGGACGTTTCAGATCTGCTTGGCAGAGTGCAGGTAAACAATGACGCCCTGTGTTCACAGAAGTGGCTGAAGCGTTTGTTGTGACACTTTAGTGATGTATAGATGCGGGAAGGACACGGGGATACACCCAAAAGAAATTCGATTTTCCAGTGAATGGGCCCTTTAATGCTGTCTTTGTTTTGTACCTTCAAATAGGAGTGAATTGTTGTGCTGATTTCACTGAACAATGCCTTGAGCATTTTAATTGTTTCTTTGCCCTGTGACGTTTTCTACTGAAAGGCTTGCAGGTGCAAGGTTGATATGTTTCTCTGCTGTGAAAAGAATTTTTAATAGTTATGAGTGTTGAACATCTCGTGTCTGCAAAGGCTTTATAAAACTGAATGCACTACAAGGCAGGCAGAGAAACGACAGCTTCCTCTCTTTTCACACAATCACTCCTCTACCCAGACGCAATCATCGTCACCATCTTCATCATCATTTCCTTTTCATTCTTTGACTCAATTATGCCAGCGACACTTTTATGAATCTGTCAGCTGAAATATGCCACATTTCCGCATAATTGTGTTTTATTGTGCTGCTTGAATTGAATTTGCTGTTCCCAGGCTTTTTTGGGGCATTGTAAATAAAAAAAAGAGGCAGCAGAAAAGGGAAAAATGAAGTGGAAGAAGTATCACTTTAAACAGGCCAACCTGCTATTTTTTCACCATTGTTCTCAGAGAGGCAGCCAGGGTAATTTGCATTTATAAATGCCTTCCTTACACACCCTTGGTTTGGTTAAACCATTCTTTCTCTCCTCCCAATAATAGAAGCACAAATTGAGGGCTGTGAGTGCGGACACAGAGGGATGATGGGAAATATATTAATTTGTCTCTTGTCATTCGTTGGGGATAATTTGAATTTTGTCATGGTAATTTGGTGCTGGAAGGCTGCGGGTCACTTTCAGACAGAGACCCGGCATGAGCTTGGCCCAATCCTTGTGAGGCGCTGATAAGAGTCACCAGGTGTGTGTGTTTGTAAATGTGCGTGTGTGTGTGTACCCTTCACTGCAATGATGAATTACCTGCTTATCTGGCTCCGTCCAGAGAGAGGAGCGCACGATGGCATAGGACTGTCAGGGAGAGAAAGAGGTGGTGAGATAGGCTACGAGAGAGAGAGATGAAATGATGTTAGGAGCTGGGGGAGAGGGGGGCATCACAGGGGGGAGGGGGACGGCTCGATGGAGCAATGGAAGAGGAGAGATATGGAAGCAAAGGTGCTGCCCGGATAGAAGGGAATGGGGATGCTGGGCTGCAATGGTGCATTGTGGTTAGTTTGCTGGTGGCCAACAAGATACATGTTGAGATGAAGTGAGTTGAAGAGAGCTCTCACATGATGAACCAAACAACATATGAATAATAATAATAATTATAATTATAATAATAATACAATTGTGATAATAATTTTAAAAAAAGCACTACAGCATGTTATTTATATTAATAAATGAAATATGTTCAGGTTTATCTAATTAAACATCTGGTTTCTTCAAGCTTCAGTCAGGATGCTCTTCAAATGTGCTGCATCAACAAAAAAATAAATAAATAAAAATACTCTCATGATAAATATGGATGTTGATCAATGAGGGGAAATATATTTTGATCATATTTTTTACTATATTGCCCAGTTTTTTATGGGACAGCAATAGAGCAGCAGCTCCTGTGCCCCCATGAGTTAAAAACAAAGATTTTCTACATGGACGGTAGTGCAGGAGAGTGAATGATGGGCACATTTCAGGCTCCAGAGGGAAAAGGACAGTGAAATAAATAATAAACAGAGAGCATATTCTTAAGATATCATAGACTTGAGCGGAGGGGTGGGTCAAAATATGGAATTGGTGATATATCGTCGTTTTTTTCCTCACGCAATACGATAATTGCTATGGGCAAAAGTCATGGAAGTTACCTGACTGAAGTAGAGGGAGTTTATAGCGAGATAATCATGGGGAAAGATACTTTATGCACTCCATGTTGTGAATAAAAAGAGAAATCCTGCACTTTTAGCTTTTTGTTTTGTTTTCTTGTTAGACAGATATTGTGATGCATTGCAATATGATTGTCTTGCAATATATTGATTATCATTGTGATATTACTGGTATCGTGGCCAATGCATCGCATACCATATTGTGAGGTACCTTGAGCAGGCATTGATTTTCCAAGGTGAGCTTTTAATTGTCTTAAAAAAAAAATCCCCTTGTGCTTCGAGTGGTAGCCATGTTTTTCAGTGAGAATATGTGGCTGTGTCCCAAGCTAGGTCATGGTGACAGTGGCACAGTGTCAGTGCTGACAATGTCAATACCTCATACAAC
The DNA here is from genome assembly GCA_016785285.1 of Brachirus orientalis. Classification (NCBI taxonomy): domain Eukaryota; kingdom Metazoa; phylum Chordata; class Actinopteri; order Pleuronectiformes; family Soleidae; genus Brachirus; species Brachirus orientalis. The sequence goes on along the minus strand of JAFBJR010000147.1, from coordinate 3,696,423 downwards.
TACAATTCTCCCTGTTATGGCGCCGCTTTTCCACTGTACATTTCTAGCACTGCTGGACTGGATTCAACTCAATTCAAATCGTTTTATTTGTTTTATTTGTTTGGGTTTTTTTGCTTTTCCATCAGTGATAGTACCTGGTATCAAACTGAACAATGCTGAACTGTAGATCAATTAAAAAGACTTAAAAATCCAGAAAACGTCCTAATCTCCAACATTTAACAAGCAACTTTCTTTAAAAAGGAAGAGTTGTCGATCGTTTAGCTGTATTTTGACTCACTGACTGTGTCAGATGGAGTCTGTGCTCCAGTCATGCAGGCAGTACTGAGCTAATATTTTTAATGATTCTAATGATTCTCTCACCAAAAATAACTGCTTTGCTCGTCACTAGTTTGTGTGTTTTCTGACGCATTTAAAACAATGTCTTGGCAGTGTCTTGTAGCTATGACGACCCCGCCCACATTGAGGAGGAACTATAGTGATGGAAAACAGCGTGCCTGATACCAAGCCGCGTGGAGTTGAGTCAAATAGAGCCGAGTGGTCCTAGAACTGTATAATGGAAAAACGCCATAAGTGGCAAGCTTTGTTAATGTCCCCAGTGGCTGCCATCTTTTCAGTGAGGGTGAGCCTCTGTCTCCCACGCAGGCTCTCGGTGCTGTGGGTGTGCATCTCACAGACAGCACAGTCTATAAGTATCTCATACAACCACACTTCAGATAATATTAGTTATCCTTTTAAATGGTTAAGCACCAATTATGCACCTTTTCAAGTTTGTTACCTAATTACAAAACACATAACCAGGTGCCCACACACACACACACACAGAATGATCCGTCCTTGTCGGCTGCGTCCTCTCTACGCCGTGTAATGGATGTTTAGAAGGGGCACCTGAGCTCCTTCCCCCTCTCCTCTCCCCTTACAGATTTTCTGCCACTATCTCTGTCAGTCTAATTTTATCTGATGAATATTAATAGGCTGTCAGTAAAGTAATATTCCTCTGATTTGATATTTATTTTTATATTATTCCTTGCTGAAAAACAAACTGCGGATCTATTGCTGTCCCATCCCCCTGGTTCTGATGCAGCTTGACTGTGGAATGATTGTGGAAACTGACATTCTCAAGAAAGCCCAACACTGATCAACCACAACAAAAGTACTGGTGACTGGAAACGTACTGCAGTGTTGTTTTCATTGGTGGCCAGCTCAAATTGCATAGCAATCACATAAATTTTGGTCTGACACCCAGTTTTTGTTCAACTGTGACAAACACTGGTGCACATTGGACCTTTTGAAAAGTGCTGAAAAATGTCCTGTCTCCAGTTTACCACTATCCCACCTTCTGTGTTCACTGTGGGCAAAATACACATATGAGGAATTCTCAATTACTGAGGACACCTGCACGTTTTCTAATATTCTTATGTTTCACTGCAGCAATCAGCCAACTTTTTGATGGGATTTCTGAAGGGGTTCAGGTGTCAAATGTGTGTTAGCAATGATGTGGAGCTGCTCCTGTGCACCTGCTGTTGCACTTTTTATCACAGCCATAATGGTGATTGACAGCTGGGATAAGGCAGGCATCCCTGGAGAATAGCTTGTTTTCTGTAGCAAGACTCATTAGGTTGGCAGCTGCACAGGGAGTCACTCAGGTGCAACTGGTCCTTCATGAAGACTCAGTACCTACAGTCTGTCACAGGCATCTAAGGAGCACATTTGATTTGCTTTGATTTGAAATAATGCACATTTGCATGTTTGCCTTTAGAGATGTATCACTGAATCTTTTACTGTATGTTAGTCAACAGAAGAGGGCTTTAACATACATGCACACACCAAGAGGAGTAGTTGCATGTATTTAACAGATTTGCATTTTTCATTTTAATTTGTCATTCGTCACTTAAATTGACACTTTTGATAGTTATAAATGACTGACAATATTTTAATGACTAATTACTGTCTCATATGTCATGCACCTTATGACTTCGAAGAAAATGCTTTTTACGCTATATTTTGTAACCCAATAAGTTCAGTCTTCTTTAAAGCCTAATCTATCTACTGGCTGGCTGATTTTATTATTGGATATGAGATATGATATATTGAAAAGGGCAAATTTGTCAGCCAGTAGGCCCTTATGAATAATCTTCTTTTCACAGAGCATAATGCAGAAAAATACGCCCCATTTTGATGTTATAAATTATTCTTTTTTAGGAGTTGAAATGGGCCATTTTTGCGGGGGTCCTAAACTGCAGTACAGTTTAAACACCGCGCATCACACAAAACAAATATGACGGAATAGAAGTGAAACAAGATGAAAACACATTACACACAGAGAGAACTTTGAGCTTTATCTCCCTTCCATGATCCTCTCCTTCATTTATATTATACAGTAATATATTCACGACAGTGACAGTTAATAACAATAAGGTAATCACTGATTATAGAGATAATGTCAGTCATAAGAGTTGTGCAGTGTGTCAGTACAGTAAAAAGAAGACGGGACATTCTTAAAGAAGCCAAAATGTTGAAATATTTGAAGGCGGGTTACTATAAATAAACAAAAAACTATTGTTGTTGTTTTACATAAAGTGGGTATTTTAAATGACTATATTATATCCAAACCAGTTAAAATGTATATAGCACATTGAAAAACAACAGAGTGCTGGGTTAGAGATAGGCTTAGGTGCTCTACATTGCAAAAATACATAAAATAGGTAAATAAAAATCGGCAAAACCCAATAAAAACTGAATATAACACCAGCAAAACAAACAGATCAATAAAATATAAAACACTAAAATTGCCAGTTCTTACATATGTACTGTACATGATCAGGGAACGCCAAGGAAAAGAAAATAGTCAAGATTTAGAAACTGGCAGTGTGTGTGAGCATCTTTAATGTGGGGCAGCTTGTTCCACAATTTGGGAGCATCACAGCAAACGCTCTGTCTCCACAGTGGTTTAATCTCAATTTAGGTTTTTTTTCCTGCAGACCTCAGTGATCGTGACAGTGAATGTAAAAGGCTTTAAGACTTTTTAAGTGAAAAGCAGAATTTTAAAATAAACTGGGAGCCAATGCAGAGATGCCAACACAGGTGTTATATGCTCTCGCTTGTGTGTTCCAGTCAAATATGAGGTGGAGCTTCATTTTTTTCCTGTCATGCAACACATGACAGAAGTGCAGAGTCACGTGGTCTGCACAGTTAGATTCCAACCGGTTTGTGAAATACTCCTCTTGAAAGTTATTAAACGATCAGCCTATCATTTCCCCTTTTCAATATAACTTTAATATAACCAATCCAATTACATTACGCCTGGAACTTGGGTGTGTTTTCAGGGGCTAATTTAGGTTCATTGTTGAACTACTGAAAAGGCATCATTCTCAAAAATTCAACTCATGGACCACTTACAAACTCAAACAAAGAAAAAAGTTACTTTATATCAAAATTATCTCATTATTATGGCTTATTTAAAAAATAAAAATCATATCCATCTGGCTCAGGTTTTTGTTTTTGTTTTTTTAATAACAAAAATAATGTGAGATATTTTTTTATCACCTGTCATTATGTTTCATTTTCTTTCCTACACTTAAGAGCTGCAGTTGTCACACTGTCACTCATACAATTACTGTGAAGCTGTGATGACACTGTGATGGAAATCCCTCTACTATTATGTGCATCTCAGACTATTTCCAGTGGTTAAAAACATGTTTTTATTCACAGCTTTGTTTTGGCCACACTGTGTTTTAAAAACTGTTTTTTTTTCTTTCTAAATAGCTAATTTCTCTTAAGGTGAGACCTTTTTTGGAAGGATCTACTTTGTGTCTTCGACCTTGTCGTGAACATGTCACATGTGTGCTCGTCACGAACTGCAGCAGACCATGAGAACAGACCCACACTGTAGTCCAAGAGACAGTCAATAAGGAATGCATTTCAAAAAGCACTTGAGACTCAGAAAACTAAGATTTATTGAGCGGCCGAGACGTCCATATCAGTGAGAAGGCAAAACAGTGAGTAAATGAAAAGCAGATGAGGGGATGATGAGAAGCAATAAACCCCTCGTGCAGAATGAGAAAGAGAAAACCTTGTAGCGTCAACTTACTTTAGCAATAAATACTTGCGTGACTTCAATCAACTGTTTTCTTATGTGCAAATTGTTGGACTTAATAAACTTAAATGATTCAAGGCATTCAGCGTCCGCAAACAGTTTGAGTTAAACAAACATACCATGATACACTGAGCAATTTAATGGGACTGTGGTACAAGAAGCAAGAAGATTGCTGTTATCCCCACAGATCATCCAAGTTAAAATAAAGGTGAGAAGATTCTGAGCTGTTTGGTGGCAGACTGGGATGAAGCAGAAAAGCACAGGCATGGAGAGTGTTGATAGACTGTTTCTCAAAGGCTTAGTCACTTTCATGTTTGTTCCTGCTCTGTGCCCTTATCGCTGTAGTATACTGTAGTATTGGCTAAATAACCTCTGCTGGTGGCAGCTATAACACTAGGTTGCCCAGGAAATGCCACTGTTACTCAGAAAGGTGAATCTATGTAATTCCTTGCAGCCCACATTCACAGACACTCCTCGCATGCTTGGCTTTATTCGTTTTTCATTTTCTTTTTTCTTTTTTTCCCCCCCAGATATTGGCAACATGACGGGTGGAAAAAAGGCATAAATGAGTTGAAACCACTGCCTCTTTTGATAATGAATGTGATAAGACATCTTTCAAATAATATTTGGGGAAAAGGGGCACAGAGAGGGAGGGGAGGACAGCTAGTATGCATCTCTTTGCTGTCTTCCCTCACCCCTGCATCCTTGTATCTTCTCTGACCGGGAGCTCCACAACTCTACCTTTTTAATTTCAAAACATTTTCATTCAAGTGTTTGCACAATATAACAGCAGTTATATTAACTGTGCTGCTCATGGTTGATCTGCAAGAGAGAGGGTGATGCAGAAATTATGCATGGGAACAGTGATGGGGAGCCTTAGTTTTACCTTAAAACTGATGTTTTAATTTGATTTAAAACTTTTAAATAAAAGCAATTGCATTACCACTTTTATGTTACCAAAAATGTGCCTGCAAAAAACCGTCAGTTCGAGCTCATCAACTTTGTGTGGCAACTGGGTCATTCACTCAGCTGTATATGATGGAAGCTTTCGTGTAATGCAAAGCAGAGACGGCACGATACCACTTTTTTTGGTGTCCAATACCGATACTGATATCATAAATGCACTGATACCAGCCCAATACAATAATTTTAGACGTAAACTATGAGTCTGTTAACAACCCATTTGTGCTGTAGCCATTTCCAGCTATTTCAGAAACCGAATTTTCCAGCTGTGTAACAACTATTCTTCTCCATAAGAAGAAATAAAAAGCCCACAACATGACTCAATCTGTGCATAGCAAAGCATGTGATACTCTATAGGACTTTTAGATTGGTTTGGATTTAAATTTTTTGTATGACCAAGAGCCATTTCAATGATTTTGACCAATAGTGGACCGATATCGATACTGAGTATCACATTCGCTCATCCCTACTGCAAGGTATAAAAAGAATCAAGGAAACAATTTCTAATCATTCACGCATTATTAAAAAAATTTTTTATATCTCTTTGTTTGAGTGAACTTTGTTGATGTAGCAGCAAATGTTTTTTTTTTTTTTTTGTCTGGACTACTTTGATACACGTCACAGGGATTTCTATGATAATCTTACCGAAAGTAGGACACTCCATACTTGAATGGTAGCTTCTCCTCCACCATGTAGTCTCCTACAAGCTTGTTAATCTCCCTCAGGGTGACAGCCTCTGCCAAGTTAGAAGTTAGTCATCTCGGGGGCTTGAGGACGCTGCTGTCAGCTGCATCATCATCATCATCATCCTCCTCCTCATTCCAGGGCCTCACTATACTGCTTGTGCTGCGAGCAGGTGTTCGCCACAGTTGACAGACTCTTGTTACTCGGACACAACTAGCATTTTACTGTGATATTTCGCAAATACTCCCATAACAGCTAACATCTCACCAGCTGAGCTGCGGTACTCATGCACAGGGTTAGGGTTAGGTGCACAGACATTTGTCTGTCTGCCTGTCAAACTGTATGATGCTCTCAATGTTAACTCAGCATGTTAATTTGATGAGATAGTGTTTAGAATACCATCTGGCTGTCAGAAAGTTTCCATAATCACCCATAATGAAGAAATCAAACAATCTTATAAATACTTGGGTGTCATGATTGATCAGCAGTTGTCATGGTAAGACCATATTGAACTGGCCTGCGAAAGAAAAAAAGACAAGGCAAATGATCTATTTCCTCTGATGCCTCAGGTCTTTTGGGGCAGGTAAAGAAGTTTTTTTTGTTTTTTTTGTTTTATACCTCTGTGATAATTAGTATTCTAAAGTCTGCCCACTGCTGTGAAATCAAAACTGCTATATCAAATGAAAATCTGTTCAAAGACTGTAGGTCGACCAGTTCAAAAACTTTATGAATCACCCTACCACAATAACATGTTGAGACTGGCCAAGAACATTGCCTCCACAGGGTTCCACAGTTTAATTACACCTTTGTGTCAATCTTGAAACAAAATATGGAACTTTAAGTTGCCCTGGGTGATTGTAATGTTGATTGTCTGTAGTTTTTTTCTGTCTCTGCAAACAAAGCTGCTGTGATGCAAGACAAATTTCAGACAAAGTTCTGACAACAAAGTATTATTGTAATGTTTTGTATCACATCATATGAGAAACAGAAACAGACCAAATTTCTGGCCGATTTTTCTTTCTTTTGTCAAAAATGTACAGGAATAAATGGGAAAAAAGTAACTAAATAAGTATTTTAATTGATTAAGGTTGGGTTAAGTAATCTGAGTACTCTACCCAACACATTGTGTTTGTGTTCTGACATGTAAGCAGTCCTTAAATGTGCTCTTACTGTTTGGATGAATGCAAAAACTGAAGTCCAACATGTCTTTCTGCCTTCTTTCAGGTAGAAGATGCCATGTTAATGTTTGACAAAACCACCAACCGACATAGAGGTAGGTTCACATTCTCCTGCTACTATGCGAGTGCAGATAGACTTCAGAAAGTACACCAGCGTTGTACCATGGCCTGTGTATTATATACAGTGTGTACTGTGAAAGTCAGAATGTTGTCCATCTCAGATTTCTGCCACACTCCCCATGCAATCCATCCATATCGTCTGCCTTATAGAGATTCTCCATGCTGCTGATAAATGCACACTCACACGATATGGATCTTCGTTGGCGGTGTGGAGAGTGGATGATGGTAGAGACACACACAAAAAAAAGAATGAGACGGTCAAATAAGGGAGTGGGTGAAAAGGCAGAAAAAAAACAAGAGGTGCCCTACAGTTGAAGAGAAGGACAGAGATTAAAGGAAGGAGGCCTGTGTGGCCTGATAACAGTTGAGATAGGCGATGCTGCAGAGCAACGTAGGCAGCACGATGGTTATCTCCACCCCCCCTTATCTGAAGGCCTCATCTGTGGCTTCTGCAGTGCAGCCTTCTGGCCCCAAACAGAGGACTTTACAAAGACACAGCGGCAGCACAGGGAGATGAGTGGAGGCACATATTCAGCTCTGAAGACAGGACTCTGCTGTGTGGACAGCAGCCAGTGAGTCACAACAAATGAACACAAATAAAATAAAATGTCAGATGGAATGAGCAGAAGCAAGAATTTCTTTAAAGGAGCAATGCATTTATTTATTTTTTTGGGTCATATTGTATAACGTATTGGTTACAAATTACTGTATTATCCATAATGACTCTGACTTGAGTCGAGTGGAACTAAAAAAAAATCAGGTTAGGGTGTGGTATTTTTCTTCTACGAGCATCCTTGTTTAAGTTCGGTAGATATTAGCTTGCTCATATGTTTGCAGTTGTGCCATGTCTAGTTTGTTTTCAATAGATGAAAATGAAAGTTTTATATTAAGTTTCTCCACATTGCATTGCCTTTTAAAGTAAACCTACAAATGATCCATTTTAATGCCGTACTGTATGGATGATAGAACTACAGTACATGCTTTGAATTCATACGGTTTAACAATGCAGTGTTAGGGATGGAATGACAGGATGCTTATTTGAAACGTGAGACCTGAGACTTGACTTGGACTTCGAAGTCTTGAGACAACTTAGACTTGGAAAAATGACTTGTGAAAGTCTCTGGACACAGTGCTGGTAGAGACAGAGAAGGAAAAAGAAAAGTCTTGGAAGGAGCAATGAAAAAGATTTAAATTTTTGGTGAACAGAAATCACATGTTTCTCCAAGTTAATTTTGTGGCCATGATACAATTAAATCAGCAAATGGGCCTAAAAAATATACTGTATTTTTTTAGTTCACTATCACTCCTCCGCAATTGATACGTTTGTATTCACACATGTAAAGAGTCAAAATGTGGCCCCATGTCCCCAAACCACCTTTAAATGTTGTTTTTTTGATGATAGGACAGATATTAACACCATTGAAATCACTTTAACTTACATAAACAGAGAGGATACATATTATTGTTTAAAATGTTTTATGTGGAAAAAAAAAGAATCTCAGAATTCTGGAATGACTTCATTCAGACTCCCACTTGTGGCACTTAAAAATAAATCATTGGGACTGTATGTTTATGTGGTGGCGACATTTTTTAATAGCTGTCTGCAGTACATGTTATTGTCAGACTGGTGAAGCTGCCGGGTGCTGTTTCTTCAGAAAAAAAAACACAAATACCAACATGCTTCAAGCTCAGTGTTCACCATCCTTTAGAAATACCTGAAAAACATTTGACTATAAAAACAAAAGACTGATTAAAGACACACATTTATCTACAGACTCCCTGTGGTTTTCTTACCTTTTTGTTGAACTTCAGCTACAGTCATGATTTTGGACCGCATGAATATTTGTGCACTGATTGCAGGAAGGCACCTTATTTCTTAACAGCAGTGGGGTTGATTAGAGTACAGAGTGGGGGCGGCAGGGTCGGGCGGTCACGCACTACACAATCTTTCACCAGGAGTGGCCTGGACTACCTCATCTGATCACAAAAAATTGTGTGGTCACAAAAATACACGAGAGAAGTGACAAGGATAATGATGGATAAAAGAAACCAGGCTTCATTTAGCTCAGTTTTGTGTCTATACATCGAATGCTGAACTTTTTGTTTGAAGTAGTCTCATCTCATCTCATCTCATCTCATCTCATCTCGTCACCTCACGTTTTGTGTTGTGTTTCTTCTCAAGTCTGTTACTTTCATTTCTGATTCTTAGTCTTTTTTTTTTTTTTTTCAAAATGAGCTTTCATTGTGCTCTTCAAACGATAATTTTGTTTTTTCTGTCCTCTGTAATGAAACTACAGGCTCAGCAGTTCACAATGTCAATCTAGGCACCTTTAATTTACTGTTTAAGCAGTAATTCATTTCATTGTTAATTTACAATTAAGCAGTATCAAAAATGGAAATACATGACGCTTATGTAGGGCAGACAAGTGCACAAACCAGGAAGTTACGGGGCCCTATTTTATGCCCAAAAGCAAGTTAAACAACAGAGTAAGGCCCTATTCAGACAGGATCAGTAGGTGAAGTAATGTAATTTTACTAAAGGACATCTTTAATATTAATGGCCAATTCACACAGGATAAGAAACAGAATAAGTTAAACTACCACTATTGGGAGGGGTGAATCACCCCGTCTGTCCCAGGAGTGCTTTACTGGGCTACATCGCTGAGGCTCCGCTACGGTTGTTGCGGGCTTCAGCTTGGCCGACCAGATTTGTGCACTCCCGTAGCGGGTGACCCCTAGACAAGACACATCTTCTTCCACCCGACTGAGTAACCCAGTGACGCGGGAGGACAAAAGGGGGTAGTGGCACCAATGCCACAGCCTCCACCCCTCAACCAGCTGCATTCCGAGACAACACCCGCTCCCTCAGCGAATACACGCAAACAATCTCAACCAACAGTCTTCCCGGACACTGAGTGGCGCTATGCACTGCCGTCACCTCTTGAATCATGTTCATACTACTGTATGCTGCTTCTTGGTGTCAGAGGTGCAGGCACACACATACACACATAGCACCTCCATACTTGAAACCCTGCGGAAACTACTACGGGAGTTCACAGAATATTTACATACATATTTACTGCTGGTCTATTGGCACAGGATTAGTATTACCTGGGGTCATGTTTCCGGACTTTTTATCTCAGGTAAAAGCTGCTGTAATCTTTACTGACATCATCTGCTAAAGATTACTGACATGGCACATTTGAACAGGACTAAAATCGCTGATAAGCTCTGGTAATAATTATTTTACCCTCCCTCACAATGTAAAAGTAATCCCATCCAAATAGGGCTTAAGTGTCACTGCGAGTTTCCAGCCGGTGCAGTTGTCATTTTTACACTCACGCTTGTGTTAATTGTATCAGACAATACAAAATATATCTGTCAACAAGCTATTTTTTTCCCCGACTAAAACACTGACTAAGACTTTATTAACAAGCACTATTGTCGATGAAAAAATATGAGACTAAAATGTTTTGCATGAAATAGATAAAATCTTTCTTTATTTTCGACCAAAACCTGACCAACAAAAAGGTTATGTACTAAGGCCATTTTAAACAAAACTAAGACCAAATTAAAAAATGGGTGACAAAATTGACACTTGACTCAGCGCCCACGTTTTGTAGGTAGCAAATGCACTTGCATTCACGAGAGCGCCTGTGGGTGTGTTGGTCTTGAAATGGTCAGACAATGTTGGTGCATTGCTATCTTGAGGCAGCAGAAAGCCACTGCGCCATTGACCAACCACAACCTGGTCTGAAGTCAATGGCAGCGCATTAGATGCACCAAAATATATGGGTTCAAACTTCACATACACTCTGCTTGTGTCACACAGGGACATACTTTCATGCTCCTCCTCATCCTCACTTTAAAGCATTTTAAATGTGGGTGCAATTCTTTATCCAGTGCAGTCTAATGGAGTTGTTTATGAGACAGAGGGTCAGTGGAGGAAGAGGGACAACCAGTCGAGGACCATGTACATATTAGCATAGAGGATGGGTAAAAGCTCATCACCATCTTTTGGCACTTGTTATTAACATCGATTTTGCCTTTGGCACATTTTCATAATAATCATTCACTTCTCTCGTTTTCTGCACTGGCCATTTAAGTAGCAATGCGCCAGTCAGAGGGGCACCTGGCTTTTAAAGGCCAAAATACACCTCCAATCCAATCCAATCCAATCCAATCCAATCCAATCCAATCCAATCCAAATTTATGTCTATAGCACATTTAAAAAACAACTAAGTTGATCAAAGTGCTGTACATCACATAAATACTATGTAAATGCATATATGTACATGTAGACACCACCAGAATTTGGACACCCCCCCCACCAAATTCAATGAGAAAGTGTGTTAAAATCCCTGTATATACATATGCATATACATATACATATACATATACATATACATATACATATACATATACATATACATATACATATACACACATAAATAAAAACACTAAAACCGCCAACTCTTATAAATGGTCAGGGAACACCAAGGAGAAGAAGTGGGTTTTCAATCGAGATTTAAAAACAGGCAGTGTGGGAGCAAGTTTAATGTGGGTGGGGGGGCAGCAGCTCATTCCATAATTTTGGAGCCACCACGGCAAAGGCTCTGTCTCCACGGTGTTTTAATCTCGACCTAGGTACCACAAGAAGAGATTGTTCTGCAGACCTCAGTGATCGTGACGGTGAATAAGGATGTAGAAGATCACTGGGGTAGGATGGGGCAAGACCATTCAAGGCTTTATAAGTAAAAAGCAGAACCTTAAAATTAATTCTAAAATAAATTGGGAGCCAGTGCAGAGATGCCAATACAGGAGTGATAGGTTCTCGCTTGCGTGTTCCAGTCCGCAAACGTGCAGCAGAGTTCTGGACTAACTGCAAGCGAGAGAGGGCAGCCTGGCTAACACCAACATAGAGGGCATTACAATAATCCAGTCTGGTGGAAATGAAAGCATGAATGAGTCTCTCAAAATCATTAAAAGAAAGGAAAGGCTTAACCTTCGCTAAAAGTCGCAACATAAAAAAACCTGGATTTGACCACTGAGTTCATCTGGAGATCCATCCTCCGATCAATTTTTATACCCAGATTAGTAACAGCAGGTTTTTTGCAATGAGCAAGAGAATCCAGACCCACCGGGACACCAGGGACACCACTTGGTCCAAACAGTATGACCTCAGTCTTGTCCTCATTAAAACTGAGGAAGTTCCAGGCCATCCAGGCTTTAATGTCTGCGAAGCGGTCAAACAAGCGCTGTACGCCACTTGGGTCATTCGTTTTCAATGGCATGTAGATTTGAAAATCATCAGCGTAGAAATGAAAAGAAATGCCATGCTTTTGAATAACAGCACCCAGAGAGAACAGGTACAATGAAAATAAAATAGGCCCCAGAAGAGCAGATGATGACTTAAAGTCACCTATGAACAATTCAGACAAATAGCTAAATTAGAGTTGGACACACCCAAATGCACTTGTGCCACACACGTTAGATCGTCTAAATAGGGCCCATGATCTTTTCATATGAACACTAACTGGAATAAATCATCCCTCTCACTTTCTATCAGACCAGAATATTCATATTGGCACATTTAAATGCCATACATTTAAAACATCATTATTATGATCAGGCTTTGATACTGATCATTTATGTCCATGTAAACATAACCGCAATCAAGCTTTCTCAGATATGAGCCATCCACATGTTGCTTTAATTCCTTTCACACATCCCAACCCTTTTAAACCTGTGTGATTGACACCTTCCACCATTACACAGTGGTTATATTAGGAGCAGGTAGCTTTCTCTCCTGACCTGCTCTCTGGTTGGTTCCCAGCATGACAGCGGGCTCCCTGCATGACTTCGCTGATTGGCACATTACCCCCTCCCCCGGCTGTGAGGCAGGTCTGAGGGAGCAGCTGTGACTCAGTGAAGGCAACTTGATGTGGAAAAACGCTCTTATAAATAATACAGTTGTGGTAATAACCAGCTGCTTTTGACCTTGCCTACTGCCATGGCTGTAGACCGTTATGATTCCCCCTCTGTCTGTGATTGGCACATACATTATTAAGCCACTTCCTTCTTCAGACCTGTGCCCTGTTGGGTGCCAATTTCAAGTCAAATAGCATCGTCTCCTCCGTTTGCCTTTAATTCCATCACTGTTCCATTTCCATTTCATCTTTGCATCACTCACAAGGTTGCATGGATTTCTGGACCTGGAGGTTGACCGGGGTGCTTGGATGGGTTCATTCAGTGTGAAGACCATCTGTTTTCCATTAAGCAGAGCTCACCCACCCTGCTACTGTGCCAAGCAGGGCCTTGTAGTGAGGATGGGGAATTTATTAACTTAAGATTTTGTCTGTATTTTGGCTAGTTGGGTATGTGCAGGGTTCAACATGTACATTTTGTCCGTGGCCCATGAGACAATGTTTCCTCAAGTCATCATCATGTTTTAATCAGCTGTGACAAAATACTCATTGTATTTTGCATTTTGAAGTGGAACCTTGCTACATAAACAAAGAAAAATGACTCAGTCTACATGAACTCGATGCATAAACTAACAAAGGAGAAGGAGGAAGAGGCAGGGAGAGTGGCAAGGGTTGTGAAAGTCTTTTTTCTGTTATGTGAGGGCTACTGTAGTTCCCTGATTCACTTGGGAAAGGGAGGTGTGAGTGTGAGACTGGTGCAGTTGACCAGACATCTCTCCATCATTGTATAAAAGCTCCTTTCCTGCAGGCTCCTCCAGCTGTGGAGGCTGGAGCTTGTCCTTGGAGAAGGGTATTGATAACCTCCTATTCCAATATACCTAATTACAACTGTCTGAAGCAGTGGTTTGCTTTATGGATCTCCTCAAGGGCAAGGTCATGAACAACCCCTACATCCTTTTCATATATCAAAGTGCATCTGCACTCTTCCAAGCTTGCATATATTTGACTGCTGGATAGAGGCTTAAGGGGGTTAATTAAAAGATTGAGTTTAAACCCATGTGTCAGTACATTTCTGTCTGACCGGTGTTGTCTGGCACACTGCTAAAGCCCCACGGGTGACCTGTTTGTCGTCAGGCTCAATAGAAAGTGGCAGTCAGAGGGAAGGAGGTCAAGAACACAGATACTCAAGAAGTATAACCTTAAAATGACTGGGGGAAGGTGAGGAGACAGTGAGCAGGCAGGGTTGTTGGGCTGTATGACCTCTATTCAGAATCCATAGTAACTGTGTTGTATTGTGCTGTTTTGGAAAATGGACTCAACTCACAACACGAATCATCCTCTTCGCTGTCATTGTCAATAAAAACGATAAACCTTGTAAAAATGGGTGAGAATTACAGGGTACCTCACACATGTGATAAATGGCCCACAGTACCATTAATATTGTTATATAATTATATAGAGATACATCAGAATATTTGTCCAACTGAAGAAAAAAAAATGTCAGTGAAAGTTAAAAGAGCAGGACTTCTCTATTTATTCACAACATAGAGAAGGAAGTACGTAAAGTGTATGTAACGTCAATGGGGCATCTCTTAACGTAGATTATCCTGCTGTATTTGTTCATTAAAATATTGATATTTGCCCTGGAGTATCAATTATTGTATTGCACGAGGAAGGACGATGAAATATCACCAAATTGATATTTTGACCCACCCCTATTCATTACTTTGCTGTTGTTTACTGTTTTATTTAATGAATGATTTTCCATCAAAAATCTACAGGGGAAGTTTCAAGTAGTGTGATGTGTGACTTTTACAGTTGCCATTATTACCGTAATAGCAAATTAACTGATTTATTACAGTGAAAAATATTAAGATACCTGTTTTCTTTAAACCCCATTTGTCTTTTACGAAACCTACTGTAATTTATTCCCACAAACTTCTCATTATCTCAAACATAATCCTACTTCACAGTCACAGCACAGTGAGATTATTAACAGACATAAATCACAGTTCAAAACAGCTGTTAATGCTGTGCCACCTGAGTTGCACTCACTAAAATTAAGAGGAATTGTTGTCGTACAATAATGGCTTCTAAAAATCTGGCCAAAGCAAAGGCAAATGAATTCTGCAACAGGAGGAGATGACAGGGAAGTGTTTGTCACTGATATAATTGAAAAAGAAATGTTTCACCGGCAGTTATTTTAAGAGCCTTCATTGCGCTACAAGAGCATGTGTGACACTTATTGTGTGAGCTCTCCCGTCCTGTCTGTCACAGCATAACCTCCGTCACCTGGAGAAAATAATAAACTTTACACTTAAAGGGTGTCTCTGTGGTGCAGAAGTTATATATATATATATATATATATATGAACACTGTACATCCATGTTTCAAATAGTAGGCAACCAGGACCATCGCAATCTTCTAATTACTTTAAATCATAGCATGATTTATTCAGCAAAACCTTTGGTCTCATAAAGACTTACTGTTCACTATCAGGGCATTAAAATACTATCAAACAACAGCTGGAAATTTCACTTTATCACAATTTTGCCTTCCGCTTTCAGCTGCAGTGAATAATGATGTGGGTATGATGTAGAACAGATCTTCCTCTCTGCCTTTGGCCCCAGTGTCATTTCCAATGAAGCAAAATATGAACCACTGCCTCCCTGAGAAACACTCTTTCAGATCTCTATCGCATCTTTAATGTCTACCACAGATGGTGTACAATCCCACTGTTGGTTTTCCACTGTGAGGAAGATTAACGGGGAGCCGTGTAAAAGGGAGCCAAATCAAATGGCTGATGAGAGCAGACCTAACTTTATATTGTTGTTTCTGAAGATGACAGTAACACAGGGAAGCACAGAAAGCAGAGAAATCCATAGGCGAGATGAGGATTTGTATTTATCATCATTACTGTTTGTCATTTTAATAAATAATGTTGATGTGTGTGCCAGAGGAAGACAGATGCAAGCACATGTAGAAAGTAAACAAATCTTATGTGGCCAGAATAGAGTTATTACACTGTTCGGTTGAAAACTTGATTCTGATTGGTCAATTTTAGCATTCTTCATATGCTATTTCAGTGTAGCAGAAGGCTGCTATTTTAGCGCATAGGGACATTGCTCTGATCACCCTTATAAATTCTGCATCAGCTTCTATTTTGTTTCTTTAGGTGCTGGGACTGTTCACATGCAAGGTGTAAAAAGTCTCTGGAAACACCAGAGGTGTTTTGCTTGATACAGAGCAGAATTTGCCTTTAGCAGGGACATGCTCACATGTGAATAGGGCAGTTTTCTCCACCAGTGTGAGAAACAATCAAGCTTGTTTACACTTGTAATCATATTAATCACCTGTCTTTTTTTCCCACTGAAAAAATCATGAAGATCAATCTGTCCTCATTTTGTTTTTGATGCCATTCAGGCGTTATTTATCGTGTATCCTTGACTGTGACCTCCTCCTCGTTTGCTGCAGAAGTTAAACTTTTGGTGATGAATATCCTTCACATGGGTTTTGTAAGCCACTGCAGTGGTGCAGTTTTATAATGATACTGGAGGTGGGGGGTGGGGGGGGGGGGGCTCCAATGTGTAGGTACCAGTAGCTCCCAGTCCCTTTTCCCTTCTAACACTAAATTATTATTTGCCAAATAAGTTATCAATCAAACAGTTGTGCTGCTGTCAGCTTGATGAGTGAGTGGTGTTGTGAGACGGACAGCAGCGATGACCACAACCACTGTTTCACGTGTGCAAACAACAAGTGTGTGTGTGTGTCATGTGTGGATACACTCCAACATGCACCTCTTTTGTTGACTCCATCCAGTGCCAGTCATCTCACTAAATGAAAATACCCAGTATACAGTATACAGTACAGTATACAGCTGTACATGTGAATACTCTGAAGTGATATGGCGACATGTGGGCAGATAAAAACAAAAAGAAAATCGAATGTATTTGGAAATGCAATGTTTTATTTTGACATTCATCTTTTAATATTATCTCAATCATTGTTATGTCCCTGGCCTAGGGAAACCAGGGGGGTGGTAACATGTGTGTCTTCCAACTCCTCTCTCCAAAGAAAGCCAAAAGTCAAGTCAAAGTATAACAGTTTTATTGACTTCGGAGAAGAGCAATGCCAAAATAATAAACAAAACTTCTGTAATGAACCTAATCTTACCTCCTGTAAAGGAAATAGCAAAATAAATGACAGAAAAACTTACCTAAGCTCCTAACTTAAAACAGGAGTAAAGAAAGGTGAAAAAAAATGGCTTCTCTCTCCTACAACTGTTACCTTTGTTTCCATGTAACATTAAATTGGACAAAAGAGTATATTACATCTTTTACAACAGTCAACAGTCACTCTCTAAAGAGCAGCAACTGTGTTACAAAGTTAACAACATGAATTCCACTTACCTAACAAATATAACTTACCTAACTTATAACAAGATACAACTAGAAATACTATCAACATCAGTTTCAAATCTGCTAGCAATGGGTTTGTTTGGAGAGAGTGAGCAAGAAGCCCTGAGTGTAGTCTGAGAAAGGTTTATATAGTCCAGGCCCCCATCACTTCATCCACTCACGATGAGCCAAGTCCTCTTCAAATGAACCAGTCATAGTGTGCCACCTGGTTGCTGACATCCACCTGGGAGATTGACAGTCACCCAGACACACCCACACCACACTCACAAAAGAGGAGAGAATTACATATTTCTGACCAATAGAAAGCATGTGACCTAGGGTCATAACAATCATATGATAATATTATGTGATACGCTAGAAAGAAATGCATGGATAATTAGAAAATGCACATAGAGGTAAATTAAATACTATTTTTTTGTTGCATTTATTGCAAAATTTGAGTTGTGGACACCAATATTTGGCAAATGTTCAGGCAAGACAAGCTCATTCAGTTTGTTTGGGTTGAAATAAGCTAAAACAGCCACTTTCATTTAGTCAAAGTAGCTCTGAGAAGGGAAAAAAAGGTTGGAGACCCCTGGTCTAGAGGTTTTTACAAACAGTAGACTCTCTCACAGTGCTCTCTCTCTATCAGCCAGTGCACAGTAGTTCATTATTAGTATGTGTAATTTCTATTCACTGACGTGACAAAAGCAATGATACAAACACCGAATTATCTTGGATGATTCACTGTCCCCTCATGTCAGTGGCGAGACACTTGTTGCTTTAGTCATCACAGCTCTAGTGCTTTTAGGTGAGCTCTCACACCATGTGTCATTTTACATCTTGGGTCTCAGTTACTGAGTCCTCTCCGATTAGTCCCTCAGTTAGTTCTGCGGCGTCCGTTGTAGCTATAGCCATTTACAACAGCACTGTGGTACGCAGCACTCGGGGAATTTAAATGGTGGGGGATATTGCCACAAGACGTTTAACTCTTCCATGTGGCATCACCTATCGTAAGTATAGCTAATCTAACTGATATTATTCCAACGCTCACTGTCTCCAACCATCCCACTGCCAATACTGTTCTAATTCACGTGGAAACCAAGGACGCCATGGCAACAGGAAGACTTCCCAGCAGAAAGTTTCTGGTCCCAGTGACCAGTCTGAAAAAAAAAGCATCCTGGTCAAATTCTTACAAATACTTAGCTTAAATAATTAGCTTGATTTGTTTTAGTGTGACAAGCAGGTCAATATTTTTATCTTAACGTTACTAGAAACTATAGAAGATTAATTAAGTAATTATGGAAAAAGGGCTCCTGAGATTACTGTGGGACGAGTGGGGTGAATATAAAAGAACCTGTAGACCACATTGGTTGATTTATTATGTTTCATATTCGCTAATTACACAAAATCTAGACAGCATTTACAATACGTTTGCATTCAGTGCAATTGATAGTCTGGTTAATTGTCACAGACATTTAGCTGGTGAACTTTTCAGAGAAATGTAATGAATTCTTCTCACCTTTCAAATGTAAGATTTCCATCATTCATACAAATCTGAATCATGACGATGTATTTAATTATTGGTTAGTGGGTCACGCATTTTGTATTCTGGGTGCATTAATATCAATACAAATAGGTGTGTCCTGTTGTTCCAGTACTGTTTCAGAACCAGTGGGTCACATGATATGAAAGCTTTTGGAAAAATTGTATATGGTTGCTCCTTAGATGTTCCTTGCTCCTACTGCGACACAGAAGCATCTAGTATGAAAAGAACACTCTTTCATAAAGTAAATTGGTTCATTTCAATTCACTCATATTTGTATAGCCACAAATTACAACACACTACAGAGCAAGACAAACACAGCTGGTCATCTGATAGGGTTTATTTGTATAAATCTTGTTAATTCCCATGATCTTTTCAAATATGTTATTCTGTCTTTCATACAAATGTATCAGCTGAAACGTGTGTTAGCCTTTGCATGTGCCTGCTTTGTGCTTAGTTAAATTAATTTAACAGCATGTACTAGCAAACATTCCCCTGCAAAACAAACAAAAAAAAAACTATATTTCAGGTCTTTGAAGGTATAGGTCACATGTCTATTTTTACATTTTGACATTAATTCAGATTTTCTGCAACTTATGCATCTTTAGTTTTCCCCTCCTCAGGTTTGTTTATTGCGCTTGTGTGAAAGAGACACTGCAGAGAGGAAACACAGTAGAACGAACCAACCATCCAGACATTTCAGAAAGTAGGACACTGAAATGGATGGTCCACTGTGTGTAGGTGACCTACATAAATGAATGTGGACAGAGATTTCTTCTATAGCTGAGCTGAGCTAAGCAGGAAGTTTGAGACTCAGCGTTTCATACACACAAAGTTGTCACATAAACAGTATATAATGTACTTATATTCGTGTAGGCCATATACCTTTGTTACTCTGTGTGTTATGGTGTGTGAACCAGTGTTATAACCTGCTGACAATATGCTAATGTTTGTTTGACTGTCATATAAACGTGTATATCCTGGAGCAAGGTGTTGTAAAATTCTGACCACATGGTGAGGAAATGTTGTTGGCAAAGGCGCGGTGACATCTTGGCAGCTGGACCTGGTATGATAACATCCGGCCAGGACAGGTAGACACTGATAAAACTTCAGGAAGAATGCACCAGGAGAACACTTGTCCAAATGTTTGCGTAAGCACGAGGCTGGGTTTAAATGTGACTCGGTCAAGGTTTGGTTTCATTCAGAAGATCCACTCAAGCACTAATCTCATTTTCATATCCACCTCACACATCATCTACCAGTCTCTTTGTCATAGCACCTCAGTTTTAGCATTACTGCACTTTCTGTAGCAGCAACTAAACTGAAACCCAAGGGTGACCATGTTTCTGAACCAACCTTTTGCTTAGTGTAAGATGATGATAATGATAAACTCTTTAATCTCAGTTTCACTTGCCTTTGAATTTTCAGATTGGCTTTGATTCTTACCATGAGAATCCTGGTTATATATATATTTTTTGTTAATTTGTGCACTGTTGCATTTGCAGCAAGACAACTCGGGTTTGCAGCCAAGTCAGAACAAGGGCCTTTCTGCATGGAGTTTCCATGTTTTCCCCATATGTGCCTGGGTTTTCTCTGCATTCTCCAGTTTCCTCTGACAGTCCAGAAACATGCATTTGGAAAATTGGACACTCTAAATTGACCACAATTCAAGAGGAGTGAAGGACTCGTAGTCTCCATGTGGTCCAAAAAATGGACTGGCGACCTGTCCAGTCTGTACACTGCCTTTTGCCCTATGTCACTTGGGATTGCCACCACCACCGCCCACTGGTGAGTGAGTGAGTGTGCGTCCACTTGGTCTGCATGGCTGCTAGCTTTGTGCTAAATATACTGTACGTCATCTGTATGACGTATATATTTAGTCAACTCCACGTGCTCCCTGGAACGCAACACTTTCTAGTCCAATTGGTGATGTACCCTTCTTTTGGTCAAAAGAGATAATGAAGAAGTTGGAACCCATGGACATTTGCTTGAGATTATGTAAGAAGGTCCACTTGTACCCACATCTCTGTGCTCAAAGGGACACAAGGACATACAAATGGGGGGTGGAATCCTGCCAAGAAATGTCCGCTACCGGAATGGAACATGAGATTAAATATATATGCATCATAGAGATTGCTAGCCTAACACGTAGCCTTATTTAATCCACATTTTAGTATGCACAAAATCAAAATGGCTCTCAGCGAACAAGGAACTTGGAAAGAATGACCCTGGTTTGATTGTATGAAGTTAGACATTTTCAAATGCTTCATGCGAGGACTTTAATGGTTAAAATGGGAAATACAAAAAAGAATATTCATATTTAGTTTCCACTTTTGTTACCACATGTGGCAGGACCGTATTTGTGTATTCATTGTTATTGCCTGTAGTGCTGAATATGTACCAGAGATGATTTTGTAAAGTCCCAAAATGATTAGGAGCTTCTGTGCTATCATTCTTGGTAAGACGCTTGTAATCACATACTATATATACATTTGTTTAAGTCTCCTGCGAGAGCTCCTCTTGCATCCAAAAAAACATCACGGCTAATCAGCAACCACACCGTTGATATTCAGGAGTGAGAATGTGTTGGCAGAGGAAACGTAGAGACAGAAACGTAGAGATAACAGCATCCACAGACTCCTGCGTCTCATCTGTCACACATAGATTGCCATTAAATTCTGTCTGAGAGCTCTGCTATCATCTAATTAGAAAGCCTCTCTCTCTCTCTCTCTCTCTCTCTCTCTCTCTCTCTCTCTCTCTCGCACCCTCTCACCCTGTCTGTCTTGTTCATTCAATCATTCAGCCACCTCTATCTTTCTTTGATCGCCCTCTGTTTACCTCTGTTTCACAGAATGTCTGTCTCAGTCACCTCCCGCACCCCCCAACCCCCCAACTGCTTGTCCCTGTTTCATTGGTCATGCCAGGTGATTTCTTGGGGGAAATCCTCTCATGGTTTTCGTCTTGATATGTCGTGTGTAATTGTGTAATTAAGGCCCAAATTGTTTTGATGGCAGTGTAATCACATTAGTGTGTTATTGGAAGAGAAAAGAAAGAAGAAAAGAAGGGTGAATTTTTTGGGGGGAGGGGTTGACATCCACAACCTGTGTGTGTGTGTCTATGGCAGGCTGTGAGAAAATAACTTTGATTTAAACCTACCTTTGTTAGGACATTTTGGCTGGTGCTCCTAATTTTAAACGGCTTTTTGGGGTTAAGACTTGGTTTTACAGTCAGGGTTAGAATTGGGTTTAGCTTAAGGTTAGGGCTAAGGGTTGGGCTTAGGCATTTACTTGTGATGGTTAAGGTTAGAGTAAGGGGCCAGGGAATTATGCATTATGTCTGTGTTTGCATGTGTGTGTTTTGGTGAGCATAAATCTGTCACAATGGATGGTGCTCAAACTCCATGCATCATTCAATTATCCTCTCTGTCAAATGGCAAATGTTATGATGGACAGATGGAGAAGACACTGTGGGAAACAAGTGAGAGACATGTTTTACTTTGGTTTTACTTGTTGCATTTAAAGATGACAAGAGAGTAGCTGTGTCTCAATCCAGGGTCAGGATAGGAATGAATGAAGAAATTTTCAAAACTTCATCTCCTCATCTCCTCATCTCCTCATCTCCTCAACATCTCCTCAATCACTTGGGAAGATCCAGACCTTGGATTGAGACATAGCTTGTATCTCACTTTGACATTATGGTTCATGCAAATATTAGGATGAAAATGAAGTTGATGATGATTCAGTTTAACAGAAGTCATTCTAGGTGTATTAAGATGTACATGTTTTTTTATTGTTTAAGGAGTTATGTAATGAGAACACACATTTGATGGAAGGATTAATGTAAATAAACAGGCTTGGTACGGACAAATAAGGACAATCAATAGAAACCTGTAGGTCAAAATGAACAGAACAGTTGAAGTTACCAGGAGGCAGAGACAGTCGTGCACAGGTGAAAAACATCCTTATGGGCCAGACAGTCATAAAGGCTGGGAAACTCAAAGTCAGGAAATAAAAACATTGTAACGCATGAAGAGAAACTAAAATATAAAGGAATGTTAAGTCTAAAATTTAATTCAGACTGTGATTTCAAATCAGAAGATTTGAGATACTGTTTTGTATTTGTATAAAATGTATACGAATAATTTTGAATATTACGGCAAATAAGACTCACTTGGATCCCACAGGATGAACAAGACTCATGAGATCGGAAGAAGACTGTAGTGCAACTGGGAGAGTGCAGACCTCTGCTAAGCAATGATAAAGAGTCCTTCAAAAAATTCCTGTTTCCAGGTGGCGATTTGGATCACCACCAAAATCCCACCAAAAATTGTCCCATGACACACCTTTCCTGAAGATTTCATCAAAATCCATCCATAACTTTTTGAGTTATTTTGCTAACAGTCAGACAGATAAACGGACAGACAAACCAACACAAATGAAAACATAACCTCCCTGGCGTAGGTAATAAAAAAGTAGTCTTGTGGTTTGCAGTGTGAGTCTAACCAGGAAATTCCATTGGAATGGAAGTCTATGGGAAAAAATAGACTTCCATTCCAATGGAATTTCCTGTACCAATGGATTCCAGTTCTGGTACATATGAGTGGACAACAGTGTGATTGAAAGCTAATAGCCCAATAACTGCCTGGTCACAGGGGGGACATCTGTGAACTTCCCGGTTTCAAAAACTGACATGTCAAACTGCAAATCTTGAGGCTTCAAAACATCAATTTGTTTTGCAACAGCAAGATTAAGTCCACTGTTTTATGTACAATATGGTCTCTGGTGTTACTTTGGTGGGACATTATGAATGTGTAAAAAAGTCTGCAAGTAAAATCCAACAAATCAAGTTGAGAGCAAAATAAAGAAGTGGAACCAACCTGTTCCTGCAGCTGTGCTCTGCAGTTATGTGGAGCAGTGTCGTATACTGAGGTCAGCTTTCGGGTGCATTAGCCAGTGATCCACATCTGCTCACTGAGCTGACTGGACTCCTCATTTGTTGGATGTAATGAACCGAGCCAAGCATCACTGTCATAAGTCATTTAGTGGCATCATGATTTGTCATGTTGCTGCTGCTGCCTGGTGTTTTCAGACTGCACTGTGGTCTCTGCAGTGATGCCGTTGTTGTTTTCTTTTCTCCACAGCAATGTAAAAAAATGCCCTCCATATGAAATAATGAAATATCACAATGTCTTCCAAAATGACAATTAAGATTTTTTTTATTATTATTATTTCACACCACTGCATGCAGGATGACAGGAAAAAGACCAAGACACAGTTCAGGTTCAGTTAGGGTGAGGCACAAAAACAAAGCTTATTGAAGATGAAATAGAAGCATGTTGTTGTCAGGCAGGTTGCTCTCTGAAGGCTCACAAGTAACTAAATGTCAAGGCATTGCCAGCTCCTCTACCTCCCCCTACTGATCATGATCCAGCATTGCACTATTAAAAATGGGCAAAACATCACAAATCCATAAATGAAAGTTAGATTCACAAGTATGTGACTACACTCTGAGTGGGTGACCTTATCTCAACATAGATATAGAAAAGTGAGAAACTGAAAACTTGAATCTAACCTTGAGTCCAGAATGCTATATAGCCTTGTTTCTACCACATCATCTCTGCTAATGAAGTAATTATTAACATCTGTCAGGTTCCAAAAACGGTAACCTTTTCTTCTTGCCTTGATAAATGCAAAAACATTTTGAAGAAGGAACTCTATGCTGTCTAACAGTTTTCCTTTATTTTCTGCATATAATGCTGGAGACAAAGAAACAGGCCCCCAAAAATGATGATCAGCCCAGAAGCTTGGAAAGCAGTTTGCTGTCCTGTACTTGCTGGATTTCATAGGAACGCAGCCTGTTCACATTTCAAAGAGTATTTGGCTCAAGCACCGGACAGAAGTGGTGGATGTTCGTGTTGCCTTGGTTGGCAGCTAGCTGGCATCGGCACAAATGAACATGAACATGATCACATAAGGCCACAATCTTAAATAATAACCGAGATCTGAAACTAAATCCAAAATGTTTCTTTCAAAATGGATCCCACATAAGTGATGATGTTTGTGCTCGTGAGCAGTTGAAAAGCTGGGTCCAATAAAGTATACATAAAAACACATAAAAACACACAACCTTGACTGTAATTGCAACAGAAAAGACAGGGAAAGGAGGAGGTGTAGTAATGAGCAGCTTTGGAACAAGCCTGGAATGTCAACTACAATCCCAATGACTTTATGATAAAGATTGACTTTGAAGGACACTGAAGACATTAAGAGAAGGCATGTCTTTGATTTCTGACTTTTCCACATATATAAAGTTTCTTTGTGTTATACAGAAAGATCCAGATTCTGGGTCACAGGTTTCCTTGCTAATCAGAAGGTATTGGGTGCACCCGTGTTCTCCTTGCACAGCTGAGGGCAATCAGCCTGGCTGGGAAGTTATAAGAAGCTTGACGTCTCACTGGTTTGTTTTGTCTCTAGAGAGTCAAAACCTTCAGTTGGCTCTCTCCGTTTTAGGTTTTTGAGTGGAATTCTGTATTGAGTCTGTGTTAGGAGTGTGTTTCTTCTTTTGACCATTCATTTTTGGGTCCACTTCTTTGTTGGCTTATCATTTTGATAGAATCTGTGGGTGGCTGTGGAGAGTTTTACTTCCACCACCACCCTTTGGAAACCCAACAAGCAATTTTATTTGCTTTGACCCTTTATTGTAGTGTTTTGTTAGTTTCCTGAATTGAAATGTAACAATAGGGGGCTTGTCGGGAATATGAAATAAACAGTTATTTTGCAGATATTGTGTTGGCCGCTCTTGAGTTAGTGAATTGTTTGTTCACTACTCAAACCATGGAGGACTGTTTATTAAGAATCCCACTTTGGCACTCAGTTTGTGCAAAAAAAGGCAAATTACTTGCCAGTTTGTCAATTGCAGTTACAGTAAGTAATTTCTGTGTTTTGCTCAGACAAGGAAACACAGAGTTACAACTATGAGGCACGCTCTAAAGCAGATAATTTGTTCTTCACATACAGTTCTTTTGAAACATTTTTAGGTACATAGTTTTCACACTAATCTACCTAATAAAATGTTTGCACAAACAACGCTCTAAAAGAAAGGAACAACTGTCTAGGATCCCCACCCCCACTCTGAAATATAATCTTTAATCTACATTTTAGAATATTTATGTATTTGAGCTCATGCCATAGATTGTACATTAAAAATGTGGATCTATATTGAAAAGCCACCACGGGGCGACTCTGCTGGTTACAAAATTAACTCCATTTGAATGGAAGTCTATGGGTAGGAACCTGGAACCAGCTTGGAAGTGCTGTTGCCAATCCCACCTGACATAGGGCAAAAGGCAGGGTTATATGCTGAACTGGTCACCAGTCCATTACAGAGCCAACATATGAAGATCAACAGGCATTCACACATACGGGCAATTTAGAGTGTCCTTTTAACCTCTGCATGTTTTTTTGGACTGTGGGAGGAAATCGGAGAACCCGGAGATAACCCACACACACACGGGGAGAACATGCAAACTCCATACACAAAGGTGAAGCTAATGTCACAAAATTAGCTTTGGCTGCCTACATACACATGCACTCCTGCATCTGTCACTGTTTTTATTGTGTTTGCCTGTGCATGTCCCTGGAAAGTAAAATAATAACAACAACTTAATGTGCCTGAGCAGCCACATTGTGTATAATAATGCAGACATGAAATCACTTCATTGCCTCTTTTCGCCCCCCATCAGAGGAGACCTCTCTGGTTCTCCTCTCTCCTCCTTATTCACCTTGTGTATTTCTCTCCCAGCCCATCAATCTGCTTAACGTATTTCACTCTGCTCATTACAATGTAGTGAGATGGCTTGCTGCCTCAATTGATTTCTCTGTCTACTCTCATTTACTTTTCATGGGTTCCTGTTTCAAAAGAGCTTAACTGTGTTTCCTCTTCTTCCACTCCCTCCCCTCACTGTGTCCTTTTTGTTTTTGATTAAGAGGATGTGTAAATAAAGGAACGCACTTCATTGATGTGTGCCAATCTACTTATTGAGCCGTGTTGCAGCTACAGTTTCCGAATGTTTGTTTTTTTGTTTTTGCCATTTTTCTCACACATTTACACGTGAAATTGTATGTGTTTGTCTGTCAGAGAGCGTTAATTTTTATGCATCTCCAGGGGTTTATTGGCTCATAGGCACGCTGACAAATTTCAGATACTGCCAGTTCTTGAGAGGTGCACTTAAGGTGTTTTGTCCAGCCCTGAGCTGTATGCAAATAAAATCTATTATTTAAGTCCATTTACACACTGAATAATGCGCACAGTGATATGGAAGTTTAATAAGAAGAATTGCCACAAACTGGAAACAGGAAAAGGAAAGTTGAGCTTCAAACCTGGTCAGGAAAAACCTTGACAATTGTTGTAATATAATACGTCCTTTTTTTAGAGATTTTTTTCATTATTTAAAGTTAGTTATTCATGCTGCAAGTGTACTGAACTCTCATGCATATGATGAGAGCAGTTCACATGGATCAGGATAATACCAATTTACACACTTGTCTTCAAGGTCAATAATTTAAATCTTTTTTATAGAGATGCCTGTCAGTTGTAGGCTGTTCTGCTTTTCTGTTGGTTTGTGGACTGCTTTGTTGAAACCTGAATCTCAAATCATCTTTCAACAAACAAGGATCTGACTGAGAGCTCATCCACTGCATGTGTACCCGCACCTGCAATAGTACATGTACATGCTGTGGTTTATCATCTGCTCGACTCTAAATGGGACCATAATCATGCTGTCGTGAAGACTGGAAACACCTCAGGAAGGTTTTTCACTGACATTAAAAATCAAGTGAGAATTAGGCTCATTTTTCAGTTGCACAAAAAAATTTGCAACCAGTACAGTCGCTCACTGGTGGCTTTTTGAAAGACTACAAGTTGTAGACACTTGTTTTGGCTTCAATCTCTGGGCTGGAAGAATAAGTCAGTTTTTATACACAGTCTGTGCTTTAAACCAAAATATTAAATTTCATTTATGAGATGTTCATGAATCTGAGGAGGCAAAGCTCTGTGTGAGGTGACAGGTTCCAATTCCACCTCGTAATGAATAGAAATGGATGTTCTCAGCTGTAAATGGATCGTGCTTGTGGAATTATGACCAAGTGTCCCCTCCCTTTTCTTTTTTTCTATTTCTTGCCTATTGTCTCTCTCTTCTCTTCCCCTTATTCTCTCTCAATCCGTCTCTTTTCTCTGCAGGTTTTGGCTTTGTAACATTTGAAATTGAGGATGTGGTGGAGAAAGTCTGCGAGATCCATTTTCATGAAATCAATAATAAAATGGTGAGTGGCTCCCATCTCATTTCAGACTGCTGGAGAAAGATCAGGATTAATATTTGATTTCCCCCAGTGTGGCTTTGAAAATGATGTTGGAAACTGATACTGGGAAGACACACACACACACACACACACACATACACACACAACGAGAGAGAGAGTTTAGCACAGCTATTCTTCTTAGAACACTGCAATGACTTCCATTCATTTAGAGAGCCTAAACAAAGCATTAGCCCTACAATTCACATCTTAGCCCTAAGTCACTCTGACTTAGGGCTAAGTGTCACTGTGCATTTTTTTTTGACTCTGATGACCACCACACTGAACTCACACATACTTTAAAGCTTGATAGTGGACATGCCTGATGCTTGGTGCTGAAATTTAACAGAGCAGAAACCATAATGGCCAATGTTGTTCAATCATTTGCGACGTGACGTCCATCATGTGTCTTTCTCCCAATTCTTCCCAGCGGAGAACGTGTTTATCTGAGAGCTGTGAAGTGTAATACTTCGGCCCAAAATCCATAAATGTGATGATGAAATCTGATTGGCTAGTGACCGTGCTGGAATGCATCGTATAACAGCACTTATGCTGCTGCTTTGAAAAGTTGAACTTTTGTAAAGGAGCTATTTAAGAAATCTATAATATTAAATGATGTTGCGTTAAAATAATAGACAGCTGAAAGTGCAGAGGAAGTTGGAGACAGGTAAGCAAAGCATCAAGCTTTAACCAAGGTTAGTTACTGCGCTCTCTCCCCTTGTCTTTCATACACTAACTTAGAAGATATTTAACATGTATAATGTTTTTACAGCACTTTATCTTCACCTTGTTGTCTCCTCTCATCACATGTCATTTCTCTGCTGCGTTGACTTAGCTACTGCTCTCAAGCTGACAACACGCTTTCACTTTGAGTCGCCACCTGAACAGTGAGACAGTTAAGGAACGTTTTATGAAGAGTATGTGCATGAACACAGTGTAACACCTGGTTACAAGTGCAGCCCCATGGTTCAGTAGATGTTTGTGGGTGGCAGCTCACACTACATTATTTTAAATTGGGATTGCAGTAACTTTTTTTCTTTTTTAACTAAAGATTGCATATTGTGCATATTTTGACACTGCATGTGTGAATGAATTTCTCCTTTTCTCACACTCTGACACGTCACATAAACATAACATTGAAACCAGCTGATGGAGACAGTGACATGAGGCTGAAAACTCCAACCCTTTCTTCAGGATGTTGTGTGAGGTCCAGAAGTGTTGGCGTGACAATGTTAGTGCTGTGGCTGTGTTGTGAGACAAATTCTCTGTCGGACAGATACTGTAGTTCAAGATCTTGATTCAGGGGGATGTCAGGGGAATTTTGCCCTGCTCTACCAGACAGCAAAACATCACTCAATCACTTACTCTATAGGCTATACTTCCTAGTCCTGGTTTGTCCATCATTGTCATGTTACCTCAACTGCCTTAATCACTCATGTCAAACTATTCTCTCAAAACTTTTATCTGCTGAGTTGTAATTAAATGTCACTTCATGAGCCAGTATTCAGTGTTGGTGGCTATTAAGTACTGATCAAAATTACTGGGTAGGATAACAGAAATAGAATCTGAATAAAATGACCCAATCCTAAAATAAATACATGTGTCGCTATGCACATGCTGTAAAGAGAGACATGCACCACCAGTTATTTTTTAAGATAACAAAAAAGCACAGACCATTGTAATTCTGTAAAAAGGTTGTATGGAACTGAGACTCAAGGCCTTTGGACATGAAAGAAGTGTATTAAGTTAAGAATCAAAATGCAAAAATGTTTTTGCATTAAGCTGTTTTAATGGCTCAACATCTCTCAGTCTCTCAGTGTGGTAATTGGTGTTTGTCAAAAGGCTATAGTTCCCCTGCATACATTATAATTCCACACATTCTCTCTCCTCTTTTTAACGATACAGTGACTCCACGCTGCTGTCAATGTGAGCTCTTATTCTACCTCTCTTATTATTGTCACTGAGTCAGCATTCAACTGCCTTCATCAAAACAACCTGCAGGAAGAATCGTGCACACAACTAGGTATTGATTTTCACATGATAGCACATCACATGCTTTTATTGTTTGGGGAGCTCAATAGTGCTGACCATGGTTTCTTTACTTTAGTCAATATCTCCCCACAGAGAACTTGCAGCCACAATCTTCCTTCCATAACAGTCATTGACTGGCCTGGTTTAAATTGGGCTGCAGCAGAAGTGCAGGCATTGTTAACACCAACAGGCAAGAAAAGAGAAACACAATACGGTTAAGAAATATAGACTGGAATCATAGCCTTTGCTCGCATTCATACTGGGTCTTAATGTGTTGAGTAAAGTTTGTACAGTGGGAACAAGTGGACAAAAGTGACAGTCAAAAAGGCATCTTATATTTCTGAGACCTCTTTGTGTCTCTGAGTTGATGTGAAGCTTATGTAAGTCATGTATAACCAGTAACAATAGTCTACTTATCTACTTGTTTACGCAATGCACATCCACGAATCAACCAAATTCCCACCAACACCCCTAACATGCAAGGGCTTGAGAGTCGGTTCAAACATGTTTGTAGTTCCATTGTTTTGTTACGCTGTAGAATGTATTGTGGAGGGGGTTTAGAGTGCTAATCTGACTCATTCATTCATGCAGTTTCTGATGGACACAAAAGTGTGAAGCTGCATCAACCAGCCCTTCATCAGCATCAGCATCAACATTATTGTTTGATCAATAACTGTCTCTGTGGTCCATACTCACAGGTAGAATGCAAAAAGGCCCAGCCTAAGGAAGTGATGTTTCCTCCGGGGGCACGAGGTCGGGCCAGAGGTTTACCATACACAATGGAGGCCTTCATGCTGGGCATGGGCATGCTAAGTAAGTACACAGCTTGTTGTGTGCGTGCGTGTGCGTGTGCGTGCGTGTGCGTGCAACACACAGACTGTATATTCGGTGTAGTCCGTTAGGAAATACCAGTACAGTTACCAATAAAATAGGCACTTGTGGGTGATTCCACTGGTTGCAAAATTGGCACTTTTCTGTGCTCGAACTATATAGTGGAAAAGCACCATTTGAGATTTATAACATCAGTGAACACATTCCTGATGAGTGAGTGGTCTCAATCGCCAGTTTCAGTTCTTCCTCAATAGAACATGATTTCAATTTTGTCAGTTATGTTTCCTTTTTGAGGAAAAATAAATAATAAAGTACGGGATATAGACTTGACCCCAATGTGATTGACAGCTGATACGTCCACTAGGAGCCTGGTTGCAGGTGACACCTCCAATAAGGTTAAGAAAGTTCCACTTGTGAAACCTCAACATGACACTGGTCAATTTGTGATTCTGAGTTCAGATTCTTATTCGTGATGTCACAACCTGCTGCAAGATAAAAACATAGCTTTAATACTGTACCGCAGGTTTATACAATTCATTTTGTCACCATTATCATGAGGAAAAGTGAACCAATGACACAAGCAGGGACTAAATGAGCCAATGAATGTGGATGCAGAAAGCAATGTTTGACCAGCCGGAATCATGTATAATATAAATACTTCACACTGAACTGTGACAATTTGCACTTGGATCAACAATTAACATTACAGTAATACATACTAACATTGCTAGATAATCTAAACTAACCAATTCTTAGTATGTATAGAAAAATGTGTGATTTTATTATTTGGATTTAAATCCTGTCAGGCTGAATTTGGACAAGTTGTCTCCTGCCTTTTTTTTTTCCAGGTTATCCAAACATTGTTGCTACATATGGCAGAGGCTACACTGGCTTTGCCCCTAGCTATAGCTACCATTTCCCAGGTAAGTTCTGTTTATTTATACACATGCACATATATATATATATATATGTGTATAAAATATAATTTTCTGTTCAATTAGCACTTAAATAGCATTTCCTAAAACAGATGTACACCATCACTCAGCTCCCATTACCATAAGTAAATAAATGAAAACAATGGCTCAGTGCTGAGTCTTCATGGAGTCTTTGTAATATATCCTGGGGAGGTATCAAGCACACCTGTCTGCCCCATTGAGCCTATACTACACATATGGTGTTCAAAAATCAGCATGTTTCAAATACAAAAGTAGTGAAACACATTCTTGTTTACATTGTTTCTTATGGAAGGTTAAAAAAACTTCTACTGCAGTACCCCTCACAGGCCAGGGGGGGTATAATTGTACACCACCTTGCCCACAAAACACATGCAGACTGCGTGGTCACACTTCCATGACCACTGTGTCTGCCAAACAAGTTGCTGGCCCTAGCTAACTTTGCACAGGAAGGTTAAATTTAACAAACTGACAGCATTATTAAAAATCCACCATGTGCTTGACTGGGGTAGAATCATTAAATTATGTGTACAGTAAATGCTCCTTAAGAAAACTGAGCTCAATTGGTGAAATGATGGAGCTGTAATTAAGGGTGAAATTACAGCTCACACTATGAACGCCAAACTCCAAACTAGCATGTGAGCATATTGCAGTTAGAATTTGTGTCTCAGCTCATATTTGTAAAAATCTCATCCATGTAAGTATTTGTCTTGCTTGTTATATTTTTCATTCCAGCTGCATCCATTTTTTTTTTCGTCCCTGCTCTAAATCCCTTGTGCTTCTCCATGGTTTCCCCCATTCTTTGCACCTCCTTCATTTTTCCTGTTGTTTCCTGATTGCACTAGAATGACCTTGGTGTTCATATATGAAAGGTGAAGAACCCCACCCCCCCCATCCCGGCTTAGCCTTTTGTAGTGTTGAGGGATTTAGAATAACTGGCTCACAGTGGAGGCTGGCAATCGACCGTTGAGAAAGAAAGGGGCTCATCCTTTTTTCCGAAGAATTGCCCATAATTCTTCCCTGAGTCTCAATTCAACAGAGGTCAAACACAGCAGCTCATGCCAGTGGATGTGTTTGTGGAAAGCCTCTAACTGTTCAGTCACCTGCTTCTTTCTTTCTCAGAGTCGGTGTAGCACTGTTTTATTACAGACTGATTTAATGTCAGCTTTATCGTTTCCTTATCTTATTTCCACAACCACTTCTGATACGTGATAATATTCTGATGGTAAATTACAGTTATGATTTCAGTTTATCCCACCATGTTGGCATTGTTGTTATTATTATGTTACTTTACAAATGTTCAATGTCAATGCCCATGTCAGTTTACACCTGGTCCAGTGGGTTTCATTACTGATTACTGCTTTTATTTTGTTGGTCTCATTCTGTGTAATGTGCACTGAGTGTGAGAGATTTACAGTTTACGATCAAGGCCCCATAATGTTATAGATGAAACTCGACAATTTACACAATGAGCAAGCACTTTCTCCCAACTGGATAACATTAGGGAGGAGAAAATACATCCCTTTTATCAGGAAGAAACCTGCAACAGTACAGAGTGGATGGAGCCTCATCCCTCCGCTGGATGAGGTGATATGAGATGATGAGAGAGAGAGGAGAAGGGTGGAAAGGGGAGGAGAGAGCACACGTCTTTAAATGCTCTTGTCTTCTTGATCTATATGCATGTGCAGCAGATTAACAGTCTCACATAACTTTTTAAAATCTGAAGAAAGATGCAGCAAAGAAGCACAATCGGAAATATTTATATGAGTTGAGTATGCTGGCGTCTAGATCCAAGGCATCTTTCCAAGGAAAATAAAATTGCTCTTTACACAGGCAATTTTGCATATGTGATCAAAGTGTGTGGGCGTGTCTTTTGTTAAATTCTATATGAAAGTAAGTATAATAGTTCTTAAAAAGCCACATAGTGTGGCTTTAAAGTCAAGCTTGTCATTTTGTTGTGTGATTTCCTAGATCAACTTGGACACTGGATTGATGCAGCAGCACAAACAATGTCAGTGATTTATTACTAAAAAATACATTTTAAAATGGAGTAATATTGAAACTGACTATGAAAACATGGCATGGTGGATTGTAAATTCAATAATATAAGGAAATATAAGGAAATTGTAAATAAATAACTAAATCATGACTTAACATTAGTTAACTGGACGATTAACATCATTAGTGGTCAGCACTGTTTGCCTATGCAGTAAAAAAAGACCCGGGTTGCAATCTGCTTGGAAAAAGGGCCTTTCTCCATGGAGTCTGCATGTTCTTCCCGTGTGCGTGGGTTTTCTCTGGGTTCTCCGGCTTCCTCCTGCAGTCCAAAAACATGCAGAGGTTAATTGGACACTGTAACTTGACCTTATGTGAGTGTGAATTTTTTTTTGTTTTGTTTTTTTTTTTTTTTGTATCTGTGTGGCCCTGTGATTGACTGATGACCTGTCCGGACTGTACCCCGCTTTGCGACCCTCATTTGGAGGCTAAAGCAGTAGATGGTGAATCAGTGAATGATTTAAGATTAATGAAGCTCTGTTATAGACCCCAGTGAGGTGAATCTGGGGGTTACAATAGAACAGAAGTACAAAATAAAAACAGGTTAAAGTAACAAGAAATGGTTCAAAATAATGATTAAGAATAATTAAAGAATATAGATACAATTAAAACAGCTATAAAACATGACTTCCCGGTCCTGTGTTGTCTTCTCAGGCTTCCCAGCTGCGGCGTACGGACCAGTGACAGCCACGGCAGTAGCAGCAGTTCGTGGCTCAGGTAGGGGAACCCGTGGAAGAGGGGGAAGCTACATGGCATACGGACAGAACGCAGGGGCAGGTAAACGCTCTGTCAGTATTCTGTGTAGCCTGACACTCTATCCATTGTTTCATTTAATTTGGTGTGATTTCAGTAACGATATGTTGTCTCAGCACAACGTTGATGTACTGTGTATAAAAAGAGGACACCAAATTGATTTGATTAGCTGTAGATTAAAAATCTTACTAGTGTAAAAGCCCGTAGTGTTGTTTTCCAGTTACTACATCAGTATATTCTTCATTTAATATTCATTATTTGCCCATGTTGCAACAGACACACTTTCAATATATATACATACTTGAACACATGAACACATATGAAATTATGTAGTAAACAAAAATTGACATGTTTATAAAACATGTTTTATATTTTAGATTCTTCAAAATAGCCACCCTTTGCTTTGATTACTGCTTTGCACACTCTTGGCATTCACTCGATGAGCTTCATGAGGTAGTCACCTGAAATGGTTTTCCAACAGTCTTGAAGGAGTTCCCACAGATGTTGAGCACTTGTTGGTCCATTTGCCTTCACTTTGTGGTCCATCCCATCCCAAACCATTTTAATTGGGTTTAGGTTAGGTGACTGTGGAGGCCAGACCATCTTGCACAGCACTCCATCACTCTCCTTCTTGGTCATATAGCTCTTACACAGCCTGGAGGTGTGTTTGGGGTCATTGTCCTGTTGAAAAATAAATGATGGTCCAACTAAATGCAAACCAGATGGGATGGCATGTCACTGCAGGATGCTGTGGTAGCCATGCTGGTTCAGTGTCCCTTCAATTTTGAATAAATCCCCAACAGGGTCACCAGCAGAGCAGCCCCACACCATCACACCTCCTCCTCCATGCTTCATGGTGGGAGACCATCCGTTCACCTTTTCTGCGTCGCACAAAGTAACAGCGGGTGGAACCAAAGGTCTTAAATTTGGACTCATCAGACCAAAGCACAGATTTCCACTGGTCTAATATCCATTCCTTGTGTTTCTTGGCCCAAACAAATTTCTTCTGCTTGTTGCTTTTCCTCAGTAGTGGATTCTTAGCAGCTATTTGACCACAAAGGCCTGTTTCTCACAGTCTCCACTGAACAGTTAATGTAGAAATTTGTCTGCTACTAGAACTCTGTGCGGCATTTATCTGGGCTCTAATCTGAAGTGCAGCACTATAAACAAAGCAAATGGTGGCTACTTTGAGGAATCTAAAATGTAAAACATATTTAGAGTTAATTCACACTTTTTGTTTACTACATAATTCCATCTGTCTTCATTCATTCAAACCAAACAGAAAAATGTACCAGTATTTTAGAGCTATTGTGTTATTAACATATTGCGTTAATATAGCTTAACGCTCTGGCACAGTTGCTTGTCTTATCTGTGTGATCTTAGTTTGTCAATAATGACTCTTAATTTGTTTAATGTGTGAAAATAATCACCACCACCATCGAAAGCTTAAAAATACATGACGCAAACAGCTGTCTCAGTGTTAGCATAAATGTATTATTTTTAAGGAGCCGTTTTGAAAAAACTCTTTACAACTGAGTTACTTCTCTTTTAGCAGTAAATTCTGTCCTGCAGCTGTTGCAGGATGTCTTATTATCACGCAAGAGCTTTTAATCCTGTGATTTGTGTAGTAAATTGCACATGAGCTCAGTGGCAGGTTAACATCAGGATGGATTGATGCACAATCCTCAGGGATTAATGAGCCCTTATTCTCTGTGGTGCTAGAAGGAAGCAATGTTTCTTGTCATGACGGCTGTGGATCACAAGTAGTGTAGTGAAAGTCAGTAGTGAAAGCAGGGGAAGGAACAGAAAGACATTTACACCGATATTATAACCTAAATCTGTCATTTAAAAAATAATCAGTCTAGGTCATTATAGAAGTCAGTAATGGAATACCACCCCCACATACCCTTTCCCCGCCCACCCTAACCCACTGTCTCCCAGGATTCCCTGATTATGGGTTATATTCTGCATCCGGAGCCGGCGGTGACGTGCGAGGAGGAGCGTCTTACTCTCTGGCTGACTACAGCTCCCTGGGGCCCCAGGCTGCTGCTGCTCAAATCCTGCCCAGTGATCATGCCAGCTCAGCGTGCAACTCTCCCACTTCCCTCCAGCACCATCTACACAGCCCGGAACCTTTTAAGAGCCCAGGTGTGTACCTCCATCTCTCTGCTGCTTCTACACATGCATGTAGACCCACAGAGAGCACAGCTCATCATCGGCGTCAGCTGGGAGGAGTGTGGAGAAATGAAGAGAGAAACAGTTTTCAGAATTTTTCAGTGACTTAGTGTGCTATTTATAAAATAAATAGCACACTAAGTCTTAGGTCACAGTGACCTTTAATTTAAAACAAGGCAAGATGCTAAATATCTCTTGATGTTTTTCTACACTAGACTAAAAATAGGTTGCAATCCACTAGCAGATGTCATGAAACATAAAAGAATGCCCCACTACTAATATTACCAAACATTATTAAATAGAAATGTTACAGTCTAAGCATAAAGATCTGCAACATTGCACACATCATGTCATATGTGGGTGTGTGTGTACAGGCTTAGGCTACTCAGTTTTAATTTCAAAGTGTTTTGCAAAGAACAACAAAATGATGGTGCAGTTACTCTCATTCCTGATTGGTTCTTAGTGGATCGTGATACGATATCAGCTGTGAACAATGTCAGTTTCACCATGTTAGTCTAATAAAATAAATCCTTGTCCTTACATTTCAACATTGATGTTTTTCTTTAGTAGTAGTTTCTGAAACCTGTACTGTATACTGTACCATATATGCTATTGTACATTATACTATCCCGACACATCACTCTGGATGGTGAGAATGGATGCTGGTCTGCAGCTTCTCTCTTATTTGATATTACTCCCCTCCCAGTGATGTGAGTTCATGAAATGTTTTAGCACACATTACCCAGTACACCCTGTGCAATTTCCGGCCTGTCAGGCAGCAGGCGAGGTCCAATACCCCAGCTACTTTGGACAAGATAATCACTATCATATATTTAAAAGAGATAAGTGGAAAAGGAGCAGGAGGAGATATGGAAGGGAAAGGGGATGTGGGTGTGCAGAAGTGTGAAGGCTCTCCTTGTGACAGGTGTTGATTAGATGAGGAGTGTTATGTCCAATACCCCTGTGCAATTTTTGCCAAGCATTCAGAAACTGCCTGACATATCTGCAAAAATGCTTAGAACACCAGCGTGAAGGTGAGAAGTATTTTTTTTTTTGACCTCTGATTTAGTGAGTGTAAAAAAAAACTAAGCTCTGCTTGAATCTATAGAGTTAAACTGTACTCTTACTATGGAGCTGTTGATGGTGGACCAGAAAATATAACAGCAATGACAATAGCAAGTTCACAGATACACTGCTCCAGTCACCAGCTTCACTGTCTCTTTCCCTTTACCTCTCACTCATTAGCTTTTATTGCACACACACCTTACTCATCAAACGATTGGGAAACTGAGGGGCTTTGGTAGAAGTTTGTGCTCCATGAGCGCTTTCATTTTAATGCTGCAATACTTGTAATAGTTTGTAAAACATTTCAACCATGTTAGAGTTCCCCACAGAGCAGTTAGGTTCATAAGATGAGACACTGTCAAGTCTCTGGTGTTTCCCCTGTATTGCTTTGTGTGAAAGATGCTGTATAAGCTAATTGATTGATTTCTGTCTGAAAAACTACTCCCTGTCCAGTTTTCATATAGCTACTAATAACAAACATACACACTGTATTCAGTATATATTAAACAACACTGTGGATTTTACTTTGGCTATTGTATTGGAAAGGTAGAGGTCAAAGGGGAAATGATCAGAACCATGGACAGTGCTTGGTCAGAGTGCTGAGAGGTGAGAACAATGCGGGAGCCAGAGAAGAGGAGCTGTTCAGTGTCACCATGGCACTGAAATGTTCACTGATTGTGACAAAAATTGATTTTTTTATGGAATAATTCCACAACAGCACTCTTCCTTGATTAACAGGCAAGTAATCATATAGTAAGATGAAGTCTATGGAGCACAATGAGACTGAAGCGAATGGCGATAATTACTGTACAAAAAATGGTCTGATTGACAATCTGCATAAACCACATCAAAAGATGATTTTACTTCAGAGAACTGTCTTAATTTTATATATATATAGGATGTGCGTAAAGCGCGCCTTTCTCCAGCTGTGTATCAGTGGTGCCATGGAGTTTCCGCTGATCATACATCACACAGGCTCCAACATGTATCTGAGAGGACTCATGGATTTCAGTTTGCATTGACAGGTGCCCCCAATGTGGAACACAAACCAAGTAGCACCATAAATTATAAATTCCAGGCCTGTCTCTCCCCACAGGCCCCTTTCCACATGGACCCCCTTCTTAAATGAGTTAAAAGGGACAAAAATTAGTAAAAACTACACGGAAAAAAAATCTTTAAAGTAAACTTCCGACAGAAAATTAAAGTCATCTCCTTCTCTGACACTCATTGCTGCATTTTGTCACTGTCGTGATAAGAAGTCAAATGATCTGTCACCTCTCCAGATCATTACTGAAGCGTGGAGATTGTGTCAGAGTTGCTCTCTGCTCATTTGCCAGGCCACAGTCAGCCTTTATCTCCTAGTGCCAGTTATAGATTCTCTTGTTAATCCATCTCTTGGCCCTTCCTCAACAGGAAGCAACCCAGCTCGGCCTGGAGCATTTCCTGGTGCCAACAGTCCTGGTCCTGTTGCTGACCTCTATGGAACTGCCAGTCAGGACTCTGGTGTGGGCAACTATATCAGTGCCACCAGCCCTCAGCCAGGATCTGGCTTCAGTCACAGCATTGCTGTAAGTGGATCCCTTTTTTCACCATCATTATCCACTGCATTATAATCTTTCCACTACAGTTTTTTGCAGATAAAATGATTTTTCACACTCTACTATTGGATTATATTGTTTTTTACTCAAAAACAAATCAAATACAAACTCCATTTTTTTTTCTCTTTAAAACTTGCTAACCATCCACCTGTCTATTATGGATGCATAACAAACTCACAGGTCTAAAACCAAACTCGTTAAAATGGTCAGGCAGTTTCTTTTCCTGAAATTAATGCAAAGGTCAACACAATCAAAACCAAATAAGAGGCAAAACTAGAAAATCAGCAGGCTATGCAGAATCAAGGAACAGACACAACTGTTTGACACTTTTTGCTTTTCTCCATGAACCATTTACCGTCTCACACATTTATTGTACATTTCAGGGTCCACTGATTGCAACTGCTTTTACGAATGGATATCACTGAAAGCTAACAGGTGACTGGCTGTTATCTTATTTGTTGTATCGTGTGATATTTCTGCATCACCCATCATCAGCTCTCTGTCCATACAAACATGTTGTTGTGTCCGTTTTAAAATAGCCTTACTTCCAAATTCATTTCATGCGGTATAGTTGTTCAACAAGCCAATACAGCTGTTCACTGGGTTTGTTCCAGTACAGTGCACTTATACACCAGATGTGTTAGCACAGTACACACTGTGTTGATTTTAAGACAGTCCAGCTTTTTCACAATGCCAATAACAATAGGTTAACTAATGTTTTTTTTTTTTTAATAAATCCTAGAGGTCATGAAGTACCTTCAAAGAGCATTTCATCCTAATTCCTTCTTTGCCTTTTGTGTTATTTTGCTCAGAGACAGACAGACTTACAGACAAATTACCTACTTATCAGAAGTAACAACAGTCTCTCAGTGTGAACCAGCCATAGCTGGGCACGAGTAACACAAATTGTTTTTCCCTAGCTGTCTCTAACATTTCTCCAGTTAGTTGTGAATACAAGAAGGGGTTCTTCCTCTGCTTACATACACAACAATTAAACAACTCCATTTTTGTGTATTTCAGACAGTACTGTACAAATGTACAAAAGACACTTGAGACCCATATTTAAAACATGGCATTTTATGTGCAAGGCTGGAGCTTTCTGTGTGTTCCTTAAACCATTACTTCTGTCCTCCAAACCAATCTCACCATTTATAAATTCTTAAACTGCGTGATGTGACATGAAATAAAAAATTATTAGATTCAAATATTGATACACAAGAGTGGGGAGACTTTGTGCTCTGGAAGTGTGGCACGTCCATCCACAGGTTGTGAGATTTGTGAATGCACACTGCATCTTCCCATTGTGGAAGTGAGACATATGGACACTGTGCACTATATGGCAGATACACACAACACAGCTGCTTCCATGTGTTCAAACTCTAAACATTTAATGAAATCCTGTGGGTGTATGTGTGAAAGCAAATATCGTAATCAGTTGAAGTGGACATTTACTCTGCCAGATACCTAATACAAAGTCTGTGTAGTGTCCAACTGAGCCCATGTGCAGATATGGGGCTGAAATTAGCAGGCACTAATTTAATTATGTTTCATCCACAAAAATTAGCAGTTGCCCTCAGTTAAACCCACTGACTGTAGATACAAGGAGCATCTATGAGAACATATAACATGTAGGCTGTGTACAATGTAAGCATTCTAATCTCCAACAGCTGTATGAGGAGCCACGTGTATGGACCACCACTGACAAAGACAAAGTTAGTGTGCGGTGTGTGAAACCAGTGCCATATCTACCAAAGCTTACTGCCTTTGCTTTCGGACATGTATCAGTTTATAGAATCATGCACTACTATAATGCTTCATGGTCAAATTATATCAAATCATATCATCATTATTTGACTTCCAAGCATGGGGACAGGTTCTTATTGCTTGGCTAAATTATTCATTAAATTAGTATGTCAGTATTTCATAAACCTGTGGAAACAGTGACTTGCATTATGGTTGAAGGTGGTTGGCTGATGCATGTTGTCTGGCATGAAAATGTCTGTCACCTTCAGCACGTGCTGTTTGAATGCCTGTGAGTCATGTCGTCCTGAAAAGGACCAGACAGGGTATCTGTGGGTCTGTACAACACTGAAATAAAATACAGTATATGACCATTGTTTAGTCAGGGAAAATTCAAGCTCTTTTACAGCGCTGCCATGAGGTTGCATACAAAACAATGTAATACAAAATTAAGTAGAACAATACAAATGACAAAAAAAAAGTCAAATACTGCAAACAGAGGACAGACAAGTCTGTTAATGGACAAAAATAGATCTTTGAAATGAGTCTGGAACGTAGGATAAGAATTTGAAGAAGACAAACATATGGTCTGATTAGACATGTTTGTTGCAGACGCAGTTCAGATCTGGTCTGGTATTAACATACCTCCCGAGTGATTCAAGCTTCAGATCTGATCAGCAAAACCACATATGGAAATGGTTTGGTGACACAGGGGCCATACTTTAATTTATTGATGTATTTGTAGACACCACTACAGTATAAACACTGATGGCCACATGATTTATTTTCCTAATTAATTTTATTAGCTAAAATTGTATTTCATGTTAAGGCAGCATGAGTCCTGGCTCTCTCTCTCTCTCT
Source organism: Brachirus orientalis (assembly GCA_016785285.1). NCBI lineage: Eukaryota > Metazoa > Chordata > Actinopteri > Pleuronectiformes > Soleidae > Brachirus > Brachirus orientalis. The sequence continues at coordinate 3,654,100 of JAFBJR010000147.1, read as the reverse complement.
CTCTCCCTCTCCCTCTCTCTCTGTCTGTCTCTACTTGTGACTCACGTTGAGACACAGTCACAGAAGCACAACAGACACATCTGTACATTCAGACTTGTTAAAAAACACAGTGACATCCTCACAGACAGAAATGACGTGTATATTTTGCATTCAGAGTGGGAAGGTGAGATCTGATCAGAAGGCATGGTCACAGGAGACATTTTAATGTCAGGTGTGAACAGTCAAACTAAACGCTGTCCACTTGTGATCAGATCTGGTGTTAACTTCCATCCTGAGAAATCTTAGTAGGGCCTCTGAAACCAGATCTTTGATAAACTTTAGATTAAGGACAGTGTGTGAATATGTTAAAAGCAGCAAAGATCATGGTCTGGCTTCAGGGAAGTCAGTCATATTAGATATAAGCAGTTTATATTTGATCTTGAAGTATACTATGGGAAACCTGCAGATACCCTGTGTTGTGTGTGTGAACACATCCGTGCTGCTGCTGCTGCTGCTGCTGCTGCTGCTGCTGCTGCTGCTGCTGCTGCTGCTGCTGCTTTTTGTCATAGACTTTCTGAACTGCTTCTGTGTCCAGGTGATGTCATCCTATGCTAACCACTACAGCTTCCACGCAGTGAGCCCAGGTGGAAGTGGCACCAGATGAAGAACAGCTCGAAAGGGGAGGAAAAAAGTCAAACATGATCACAGGAAAAAAAAAAAAAAAAAAAGACAGTCTGCTGTACTGTAAGACTGACCTGCTGTTAAGATCCTTCTTTCTGTACTGTCACTAATCTGTAGATATTTACTTTATTTAACTTTTCTTGTTGAATTATGATCTTTTTGTACTTTCTAAGGATTTCTGTCTTTTAAACCTCATGTGAAAAAAGGTGTGTGTGTGTGTGTGTGTGTGTGTGCGCGCGCGCACTTGTGTGTGACTCATATAAACCAGTGTGACTCACTATTGACTTATTTATCTATGTCAGTAGTGCGTCACATTGGTTTAAGTCTTTCTATGCCTCAGTATGTTTTTTTTTTTTTTTGTACCAGCAAACACAATGTGACTCATCGTAGTCATATTAGTTCAGTAGTAGTTCATCAAAACAAAACACACACACACTTAACAGTAACCTTTTTAACAGCTTTGGTTTTAGCAATATGGTTAGTAAATGTACATTTCTGGCAATAAGTAGACTATTATATTACAGTATAAGTCCTGTTTTATGTTTGTTTTCTGGTGGGGAGAAAAAGACAAAGTTGTCCTTTTTGTTATTATGTCAATGAGTTAGTGGTGAAGAAAGGTGGTTACATTCTTGGCACGTCGTATTGAAGGGAATGACATAACCTGTCCCACCCTCCTATATAACTGTTTTGCTTTTCAACTGTAGCTAATTTAATACCAGCATAGTTGTCTACAATAAGAGCTCCAGGAGTTGACGTGCACACACAAATGCTGACAGGGTTCCTCTCATTCTCCGGAGCTCAGTAGCATTAAAGCACACGCAAGACTTCTGGGAGTATGAAAACAATCGGTTGTGCCCTTTAATTTCAGGATTTGTTTCATGCAGTCTATTGTCAAACATAATGTTGATATATTTTAGATATCTTGTGCTTATTGACTACTGTACATTTTCACTACAGGTCACAATAACCCATTCACACACATATGTACAGTACTGCACTTCTTTCACAGCTACCTGGGTCTAATATCCTGGTTAAAAACACGTCATGGAGACGACCTGCTCTACCTGCAGAGCAGCAGTCCTGAATAATAAAGCTACATTCAGATTACATTTAGTAAAGTGACTCATTGTAACACTGGATTATTTAAAAAAAAAAAAAAAAAAAAAAAGCTATGTGGATGCACAAATCTGATTATCAAATCAGATTTTGTGACGATCTGTACATGATCATGTGACGTGACTGCGCGTGGTCATGTCAGAATCCATGTGGCTTTTGAACATTGTCATCAACCTGCACCGGCATTGCAGCAAAGTCACGCAACAATGGAGCACTCATTCCAAAAGAATGGGTGGGAACCACATTTTGGTCGCATGATAACATTTTCTTTGGTTGTTACATATATTTGCTGAATTATTTCCTGCCTTCTACTGACCATTTAAAGTATATTCACCTCCCCTTTTACCTAGTCAAATAATTGGGTGCTATAGAAATGGCAGTAAAAAATGAGCAGAAACATTATACAAATGTGTTCTTTTTATTGGCCACAAATGTTTGTCAGCTTAAAAAAGTGGTTCTCACCAATATGACATTTTCACATTCGGCATGCATAAAGATACCAATGCGTTAACAGTTTAAAAGGACATTCACATTCAAGTTCAAAGGCAAATACCAGGCACTCTGATCCATGATGAATCTGAGGTTGAACAATGTGGCTGCTAATTTGAACGCAGCAACAAAGTGCAGATAATATGTTTTATTACCTCATTCCTGTGTGTTTTTAATGGTGTTTTCTGACCATAAAATCTACACACTGTCTGTTAGAAGAAGCCTCACTTCTTGCACATTATTTTGAAGTGGACTTTTTTATTAACAGCTAAGCTTTGGTCATTCCAACTGGAGCACATCAGGATATTTGTTGTGCCACTTTTAGTTTAATAGTCTAAACCTGCGTTACCACTGTATTATCAGTCATCGCGGCACACAGAACTTTGTGTGAATTTCAAAGAACTTGAATGTCTTCAATAATATCGTGTAAACAGGAATTTGCTAGAACTTAACTAAAGACTCAAACTTTCTTCCAAAGTTTGAAATGACTCAAATCGTACGAATTGATAAATGTATGTGCTGCTTTGTTTTTTTTTGTTTTTTGTTTTTTTCATCTGTGCTGATGGAAACATTTTACAATAATCAAAAGTTTGTATGTTATTCAATAATATCGTGTAAACAGGAATTTGCTAGAACTTAACTAAAGACTCAAACTTTCTTCCAAAGTTTGAAATGACTCAAATCGTACGAATTGATAAATGTATGTGCTGCTTTGTTTTTTTTTGTTTTTTGTTTTTTTCATCTGTGCTGATGGAAACATTTTACAACTTGCTTTTACAAACCGTGGTAAGCTGATTACTGGACTGTCTCTAAAATGGAGACTTCTAGTAATAATCAAATAATCAAAAGTTTGTATGTTATTATTGAAACCTGAAAAAAGAAATGTCAGTGTTCCCCTGTATGAATTGCATTTTTATGAACAATTTGTATCAATATTTTTGTGGTTGTTAAAAAAATTAAATGTGCAATATCTATAAAGCTAACAATAATAATATGTGCTGTACATCTGCCCCATTCTCTCTCTCTCCATTTCCTGTCATACTATATGATAATCTTCAGTTATTGTTCATGTATTTGAGTGATGTATACAAAAGAAAAATGTAGGAGTGCTGTCTTTGATACCAATGTAGTGATCTTTACACAGATTTGTTAAAACACCTAGTTACTTGTGACAAATGTTCTGTAGTTGCAATATTAGCTTCCACTCATTATCTAAAGTAGGACCAGTGACCGTAGAAGAAAAATCATTTTTCCATTTGGCATTTTAATTTTCTGTTGTTCTATGCTGCTCTCAACCAAAGTTCTCCTAAAAACAGTGGAAAAAAACATGCTATAGACAAGACATTGCCACCCTTGAATGTTATAAAAGGGTCTGTGTGCCATACTACCTTAAATGCTAATGCTTGATATGCAAAACACTTTAACTTTTCTCCGATTATAACAAATCAAAGAGCAGTAGGGAGTTTATTTACTTTTAAATGTGCAATGATAATTAAAAAAAAAAGATTATTATAAATAGCAACAATCTGAACTCAGACTACTTTACCTGTAATTTTAGTCTGAACTATACAACATCCTTTATCATATTCTACTCTACTGAGTTGTTTTAACAATTCATACTTCATACAGTATAGTGCTTTATAGGCCTGGATTTCGAATTTCACTGAAGTACAGCAGTGGGTTGGTTGCTTGACACGTGCAAGACAATGACAGCATATTGTCATGAAGTTGTCACATGGTCAGGGCCCGGTCACACACACAGCAGCAGATCTTTACCCTCTGCTCAGTGTTATTTTGCGAGAGCAAATACCAAGACAGGACATAAAGCAGTTGCTTCCTATGTCAAAGGACTTCCACGGTGTGTTATTGTGTTGAGCTGACATTGGTGGACACAGCTTCAACCAATACCAACAACATCAGTGTGTTGTTGGTATTGGCCGACCCCATTTGGCCGTCGTTGGGCCGTCGTTTGACGGACCAAGCGCTACTTTATGATGTCAGACTGGCAGACCTGCTGCATTGCAGTACGTGTGACCGTAGCCTCACTTTCCTCTCGTGAAATCGTCTGTTCTACAAATCCATGCTCCTGCCCAAACCGCTTTAGAATTGAAGGGGATATGCAGTATATAAATGTTGTACAACTGTGGCGTTTGTTATCTAAAACCCAGCTCAAAATAATGTAGAGCAAGGTCGCTGTAGTTTATGAAACACTGAAATAAGACGCTGCCATTGTACACACAGCTACATACACATACAGCATGTGTTCATGTACAGTGTGTATATATATATGCAGAACTGTTCCACCTCCTGTATGTTGACACACCTCCACTGCTTCTCATTTGCTCAAAGTGTTCTTGAGAAAGGTAGTAAGGCTTTTTAAGTTTAGTAACATTCAGAATTTCCAACCTTTCTGGCAGCTGCTGCGTTGAACTGCTGTGTCTTTAGGTGGAAGGTGGTGGGTGTCGCAAAACCAGAGAACCAAAATCCTAAACCAAAACTTAGACAGTTTGTGGCCTGCGAGTTGAAATTACAAATAAAGTGGCTGCGCCACTGTTAATCTCTGAGGACAGGACACAATTGTGGTTATTTTTCATATAATGCATTTTTTTTTTTTGACCTGTTTTTAAAGTATGAGCCGTTTAAACTTTCAAGTCATTGATCCACTTCCGCGTGCACATCGCGTACACGCTCTTCACTTCCGATTGTTTCAGTTTGCTCTCATAGCTCGCGCTCTAGGGTAGCATGGTTCTACAGTCTTGTTGCTAAAACTTTAATAGTTTACATTTAATGAATGTAAAATATTTTTACGTTACTCATGTTGAACGTTTGAGTTTATCACTAGATAAATGTTGGCTCCAAAAAAAAAAAAAAAAAAAAAGTGGAAACTGGAAACACAATATATGACCTGTAATGTATTTGAGTATTTATTGTGAGTGTACTACTGTATCCACCTAAACTTGAATCCTGAGGCAAGTGCGGGACGAGTAATGGACAACTGTACATACTGTTACTGAACCGCAGCTCATTCTCAGTGATCACTGGGGATAAATTGATATTTAATTTAATCAGCACAACATTTATATAAGTATACATAGAGAGAAGCGTACTGAAGAGGATCAGGGCCACGTGAAAACCATTTTTGGAAACAAATCAGAACAGCCTGCATTCTGAGAGTAAAGTCATTATTCTGAGAAATTAAATTCAGAATTCTGAGGTTAAAATCAGAAGACTGAGAAGTCAGAATCATGACACTTTCATAGCTTTTCTTTTTTAATATACAGTATTTTTGATTTTCTTTCCAAAAAATGTTCATGTGACCAAAATCCTCTTCCGTAGAAACACACTTATGACATGAGGAAATTTAATGATACTCACAGTGCTACAATAACAATTAGTTTTGCAGTATAGCACAAATCTTCTTGAAAGTCTCATGATTTTATGAGCGGTGCAGAGTCATAATATCTCAACATGTAGCAGTGGAAGCTTGTCCTTCACCTGGACATTGCTGAATGCCTTGCTCATTCCTGCCACTTGCCTTTTTTTTTTTCTTTTTTAATGTTAATGGACATTTTACGTTTCGAGCTGACTGAACAGACTGAAAGCATCTTTCAGTATGGTTGTAAAAAAATAAAAAATAAAAATTGAAAAAAAAAGAAAAAAAGGGGAAAGGGGGAAAAGTGGATAAGAGTTTCTCACATCCAAGATGTGGAAAATATAATTTTATACTTGTATTTTCTATTAATGATAATAAAAGTTGTTATGTCAATGGTTCCATTCTCTACTGTGGTCCAGAAATCAATGTGTTTGTTTAAGAATGAAATAAAATTGTTTTCAACAAGTTGACCGAATGGTTTCTTCCCTGCTGATCAACACGAATCAGCATTAACAAAAAAATCTGAACACAAGTTCCTGTAGATGTAGGTGGAGATTTAAGAGGACTGATTATGCTCATATTCAGACTAACACTATCAATTTGTTACTACTTGAAAAGAGGCAGCTCAGTGGTAGAGCGAGTCATCTTTCAACTCGCGTTGCTCCTGGTGGATGTGAGTGAATGGGTGAATGGCAAAAGCTGTAGTGTAAAGCAGCTTTGAGTGGACTCTATATAAATACAGACAATTACATACTTGACTTGTCAGTGTTCAGAAAACCAATCCTCACACTTGCCCACAGCTGCAGCGACCTCCTCGGACTTCGCTTCCACGTCATGAAAAAAACAGAATGCCCCCCCCAAAAAAAATATTTCCACAACCACAACAATGGCTACTTCGCAGCAGGAGCTGTGTCATCCTTTCAAACACATTGAAAGAAACAATGTGATTTTCTTTGTATGCTGTGTGCATCTGAAAACAGGCTCTGTCAAGCAATTCCATCAGACGTGACTGAGGGAGCGGTTGTGTGTATACAGTACGGCAGCTGCATATGGGTATATGGATATGAAGGATTTTGTCCTGCTTAACTGCTGAACAACTGGATTTTTTTAAGCAGTAGAATTCACCTCTGAACTGTTTTGCTGTTTCAGAACACAGAGGCGTGCACAGGCGGTGCCCTAATGAACAAAGTGTCTCACACTGAGGTATCCTCTAGAGTGGTAAAAACACGATTCCCCTAGTCCCCTAGTCCCCTACTGGCTGCCATTCGTATGTGGCCTATAAAGAAAATATACATTAAAAAAATGATTGTTTCTAAAGGAGTGCCTTTGCAGTGGAGAAAAGTGATGCAGTGCCCTGTAAGATGCCCTTGCAGCTTAATTTCCTATAGGTGCCCTTCCAATCAGAAATGGTGTTGTTATGAAGTTCCCTACTGCCCTTACATGGTGTCCTTAGAGGAAATGAGTACCGTTCTGTCAGCCTGCATTTTCATTTTAAGGCACGATTGCAAGGTACAACCTACAATAATGAAACAGGTGAATATACTGTATTACAAGATGCGAATTATGTCTGTATACATACTGTAGTTGCCACTTTTAATTGTTTTTGTTAAAAGATGGCTCAAATTTCATTAGTGTGAAATCACATGCACAACATTCCCATGAATGGAAAGACTACGTTCTTTAATTTAAAGTGTACCGTCAGGCTGTGGAAGTCTTGGCAAGACGAGTTTTTAACTGCGATTGCTTAGCTTTGTCACTATACTTTACAACTGTCTTGTTGAATCTTTTCCACTCTCTGCAATGCCACTGACCCTTGACTAATGTTACAAAAATGTTTCGAAAGACACCGGGCATCTGAGGCAGTCCTAACAGAAGATATCAGAATTTATTGTATTCACTTCTTTGATATTCTGAAAGCTAAGGAGTCGTGAATTTTCTTTTGGAAGAAATGTAAAGTCTTTTCTTCATGTAAAGTTAGATTTCCACAAATAAGCAAAAAGCAGAATGATCCAAAAGAAGAGGGCTTGATTTAAGCTTGTTGGTATTCACTGATTATTAATGAATGAACTGTGCTGCACATGAATCCACAGTGAATAACTGTGCAGAAGACATCCACTAAAGACAACAGCGTCCTGTGTGCCAGTGTGCAGACAGTCGTGAGTAGATCAGTTGATTGAACAACGGAAAGGGCTTTAAAAAGCTACTTGCATTTTATGACCAACAATGTCATACAATTTTCCAGAGCATCACCGTCAGACTTGAGTGAAAGAGACGCCAAACAAATCCATTCAGAAAACGTTTGCAGCTCAGACGCCCTGGTGATAGCGACACCTAGGGGCTCTGGTCTCACTGAGGAGAGCTAATTAAAAGAAGATGAAAAATGACTGCAGGTGCAGGGAGGTCTCTTGAGAACTAATTTGGCGATGCCTTGTATTGTGTAGATTTAAAGAACAATGCCATAATGTGGAACTGTATGAAGGTTAAAATGTAACCAGGACTCTGAGCTCAGTCAGGTGGAAACATTTGCCTCTTTTTCCCTGCCTTTTGCCCCTTTTTTTGTAAGAAATTCTGAGTGAAGGTCCTTTTATTGGGACATTTAGTTTTTGTCAAAGTCTGCATGTGGCCCTTGTCCGTAATAACAGTTAACAGTTATTAATTTAACAATTATACATAACTATACAGGCTTGGCTCAGAAAATATGAATATCACAAAACTTTATTATATACTAGACTCATTGCAGAAAAGTTTTTATTTAAATTTTGATAATTACATACAACCTACAGCTTCAAAATGTACCTAAAATATGCTGAAATTGGCTGTTCCTGGAATATTCAAGCATATTCACAAGCAGAGCCAATTCCTCAAGTGGAACACTGGGGTGAACTGAGGCTGGAGTCAGTGCACAAAGAGCAACCACTCACTCATCTTGAGGAGATGGGCAGATATGAAATGACTCTTGAACCAATGACAGGAACACTTCTGTCTTACCAGGGCTGTATGGACAAAAAGAACCGGACTGCTGGAAATCTAAGCACAGAATCCCAGGCCAGCATGAAGTTCCATCTGTCTAATGTTTTGGGGTACCATGTGATCTGCATGTATTTGTCCACTGTGCATGTAAATATGTCACAGTCTAAAATATCTTGATGATTTATTTATTCATTTTTTTTTTTTTTGCTCTGTCATAACATTTCACCTCCACACACCAAATCCAGAGAGAATTAAAACAGACCTCAGCATTGCAGAATCACCTGGTTGTCAGGCATCGACTAAATACTTTATCTTAGATAGATAGATAGATAGATAGATTGCATATCCTGACAGCGGTGGGGATGAAGGACCTGCGGTAACGCTCCTTCCTGCACTGTGCGTGCCGGAGCCTGCCACCGAAGGAGCTGCACAGTTCCTCCACTGTCAGGTGCAGTGGATGTGAGTTATTGTCCACGATGGAGGTCAGTCTAGTTAATGTCCTTTTCCTCCCCACCTCCTCCACCAGTTCCAGCGAGCAGCCCAGGACAGAGCTGACCCTCCTGACCAGCCCGTTCAGTCTCCTTCTGTCCCAGTCTGTACTGCCTGCACCCCAGCAGGTCACGGCAAAGAAGAGGCCACCACAGAGTCATAGAAAGTCCTGAGAAGAGGCCTGCACACGCCAACAGACCTCAGAGGTGGAGGCGACTTTGGCCCTTCTTGTACAGTGCGTCGGTGTGGTTTGACCAGTCCATCTTATTGTTTAGGTGAACACCCAGATATTTGAAATTGTCCTCTAGCTTAATGTCAGAGCCCTGGATGATCACTGGTGCATGGTTTGGAGTCCTTTTCCAGAAGTCAATCACCATCTCCCTTGTCTTACTAGTGTTCAAGCATAGGAAGTTACTCTCACACCAGTCCACAAAGTCCATGATGACCGACCTGTACTCCAGTTCATCCCCCTCTGACACACAGCCAACAATGGCTGAGTCATCAGAGAACTTTTGGAGATGACAGCTGCTGGAGTTGTATTTGTATCTTCCAATACATTCCAATACAAGATTTAAGTCTTTTGTGCGATGCTTAAAGCGGCACACTGGGCCTGTTGAACAGTGGGAGAATATACCAAAAAATGACAATATACACAGCAGTCACCCTGCCAAAATCTAGATTATCTATAGTACTGAACATAAGTCCTGAGTAATGTCATACTCAAAGGAATGAGGCCGAATGAAAAACCATAAAAATGTTCATCCCACTGCCACTTCTCAAAGCAGCCACGCAGAAAACTGTACTAAAAATGAGAAGAACTGAAATTCTCCTACAAAACCTGCACGTGTGAATCATCACAACATCTAGTGTTCTTGAGAAAATGGATGAGATGCAAAAATGGGGATGGCATAGGAAATTAAAGGAAGGACAGCAAGAGGAAAGACAGATGGATCCTCACGCAGTAACATTATTTATTCAAAGCTATAATTAATAAGGGTCGTTTCATCATTACCCACTGCCTGTGATGGCTTCAATATTTAATGTTACTCTTGGGACAAAAATAGGACAATGTGATGCATTTGCTATTATGGGTGAGAGAGTCGATGACACGACTTATGAAGTGAGAGCGTATAAAAAGTTTACAGGGCGAGCCAGGAAGTTGTCACTTTTAGATACATGTGCTTACTCTTTCTGTTCCACGTCTCTGCACTTTCAGCTGTAGTAGACAGTAACACGGTTGTGTCTTGCTGAAACGTCCAAAGCCTATGTAGTCCAGTGTTTGCTGCTGATTTACAAAAACTGAGAATGTAAACTTGTGTTTAACCTTGTTTAAGAGTATTAGGTTAAGTCTGCATATTTAATGTGGAAGTACAGGGCAAGATAAGATGGAACTGTAAGACATTTTATACTGGTACGACGAACAAGATGGAGACAGTAAGTAATTCACCATGAGCTCATCAGCATCATTAGTGATGTTTCTTGCCTCTTGGTTCATCTGCTCATCTCTTATGTGGGCTGTAACTGTGAAGTGAGTCCATCTGCAGATGTTGAATTAAACCAGTGCTGCCTTTCCTCTTCATTCAATCAGAATTGCCACCACAGTCTACAGTATTTCTCTGAATTGACCAGATTATGGATTACGGTGAAAATTAGAAAATAGACTGATGTTTTTTGAAATCGTAGGTTTTTGCAAATACAGCGCTAGTACAATTTTTATTTTTATTTTTTGCTTCAAGTCAGGAACAGCTACATCTGTATGTATGTATGTATGTATGTATAAAGTGGATAGTATATTTTGTAAGTGCACAAAGCAGACTAATGTTGGAAGGTGAAAAGTTGTAATTAGCTGCCTCTTAGCTCTTGGTGATTGTGGGTCAGAGGCAGCAGGTGGCAGCAGGATAATTGCATTTGAGACAGTGTGGCAATTGAATTAATGCAGGCAAAACAACACAGCAACTTTGTTACGCTCCAGTGAGCAATAACACACCAATCATAATCAACAGCTTGGAGGCACAGAGTAATCTGTAGTGGATGCCAATGCAATCCGTTAAGTTAGAAGCACCTTTTAGATGCAGATTACGTTGTTCTCCGTTATTCTGGCACTGACATGAGATTTTTTTTTCTACTCTTTTAAATTACTTGTTCTGTTTTTCTTTTTCTCTATAGTTTTTTTTTTTGTGACGCAGAATAAGTGCACACAATGGCAAGTTATATTGAATATATTGATATTGAAACAAGTGAGTATGATGCTGTGCTTTACTGTAACTGAAAAAAGGAGGAACGATTATTTCATTTTGAGATACAGTGAACATGGTGAGATATCACTGTGACTGTCGAATCTTTGAAAGAGAGGACAAAGGCACTGAACTAAAAATAGAATCCAATTCTTTGAGTTCCTCAGTGTCTTTTCTATAAATATTCAGTAAAACACACTCTTGGATAAAATCAGGTAAATAAATAGAAAGTACAGGACATCTTTACAGTATTTCTGTTGTCTAAAATAAGATGCATCCCCATTTGCCAAATATAAATATCATTCATTTATATGTTTCAATCACTGTTTGAAAATAAGGACCTGTTCTTATGATCTGGCTTCCTCACTGTAGTGTTGCAGATTTATCATATTGTTATTTGGGTTGGTTTTCCATTTGATGTGAAAATAGACAGCAGTTTTTATTGTTTTAATGTAACAAAATTAAAACAAAATTCTAATGAACTGTAAATTCTGTTCCACTTTTGTCTTTTATTGTTCTCACTCAAACGGCAAAAAAAAAAAAAAAAATTAACAAGGTCATAGTGACCTTGACCTTCAACCAATATTGATGTCATCTTTGAATTCAAGTGACTGTTTGAGCCAGATGTAAATACAGAAATTAGTTCTTACCTTTACTCAGAATTTGAGTTTTTAAACAACAGAGTGCTTCATACAGATAGTCACTGTATGTGATTTCAACATTCATGTAAATGATGCATCAGCTCTGCATTCAAATCACTATTAGACTCACAATGTTTCATCCAGGATGGAAATAAACCCATTCCAGGTTTTAATCATGTGGCTGATGATCTGTGCATATTTACCTGACCTGACATTTTCCCACTTTTTTTAGGGACCACTCTCCACAGCAATGTAGACTTGGGGTTGGTTTTATTTTATTTTTGACATGTTGATAACAGCAACAAACTGTAAGTGATGCTTAAAAACAGAATCAGTCAGAAAATGTGAGACTCAATCAGTCCAGTGAGAAGCTTCGGATGCTGGCTGAGATCCTAAATTAGCAATTGTGACAAAAACGTCCCAACAAGAGCCCAAACAAAACCACATGTAAGCCTCATCCAATAGTGATTCTTCTTCAGCTGGTGAGGTCTGTGGGAGGCGACTGTGTTTGCGTCCTGTGGTCCACTGTTTTCTTGCTGTCTGCATCGACTGCCTGATGCCCAGACAGCATGTCTGTTAACTTCAGCTTAAACATGGGATCCTTGGACACTGCTGACACCTGCAGGATCAAAGCAGTACTGTAATAATATGTTTGCCATTTGGTGCCAACATTTCATGAGACTTCAGGTCCAGTCAATTTGTACTTTACAGTCCAATGCTAAAGTATAGTGTCTAGAGCTCCAACTAACAATTATTTTTATTATCGATTATTTTCTTGATTAATCTTAATTAATCTTTGTTATATGGAGCAAAGAAACCAGAAAATATTCACATTTAAGAAGCTGAAAAATCAGAAAGCTTGTTTTAATTATAGGGAAAAAAACACCAACATCAAACCGATTATCAAAATAGTTATGATGACCACACGGACAACATGGGGCTGACTGTGATATTAATTTTGCAGTCATTGTTTGTACTACAAAATACTTACAGGTGGAGCTCCTCTCCTCCTCAGCACGACGCCCTCAGCGAGTAAAGCTTTTCCAGTTTCCTCAAACAGAGCAGGACCATCCAATGTGCTGTGGTTTTTCAACTCTGTGTACTTGTCTACAAACCTGCAGCATTAAACTGACTGTTAGCAATACTGGCATGGAAATAATACAGTGTTACTAATAAAATATTCATTTGTGTTGAGTCATACAACAAACTTTGTTAAAGATTACGCCTTCCAAACAGTCAGTGTGCACAGCACATGATGACATCACATAACCACACATTTAACCATATGATTTAGATTCTATTTTCCATGTTCATAAAAAACGACCAAAGTTACCTCTGACATGTAGATACAAAGGATGACTTGCTGAGATCAAGAGGCCGAGGACCTGCACCATACTGCTCATAGAACTTCCTGAAAGACAGACAGGAGTAGAACCTAAAGATCTTAACAAAATGTGAACAAACAGACAATTTCAATCCAAGTCCAGCGAACTTAAAGAAGATGTAATATTTTACTTACACTGATTCACTGATAACATATTACACTTACATTTAGCAGTGTTATAGCTTTTATTTTGTAATAATAATTCTGCATTATAATATTATATGAATATAGTGAATAAATAATATGAATTATAAACTGCAAGCACAGTAACAAATTTATGAAATTGTAAATTTAATTTATATTCAATTACTGTAATAATGTTTTTTTCATTGTAAATCAGGCATATGGGATGATTGATAGTATGATGCATTTGAGTGTACTGACAAGGACAAACAGAGCACCCTTGGTAGTGGTTTGTGTTCTGATAGCTTCTGCTCTCAGTCTAAATTTTAGGGGTTTGAAAACTCCATAGGACTGTAGATGCCAGGTGTAAGCTTCTTAAAACAATTAAAACGACAAGTTCTACTCTGAGTTACTGACTTACGCTCTAACTTCATCTTCTCTGTAAAAGATATCAGACACAGTTTGCTTTTTCTTCATCATGGGTCTGGAAAGTGGCTTCACATAAAGAGGATCCCTCTTAGGTGGAAAAGCCTGGTATACATCAAACCAGATGGGTTTCTTTGTCGGCTGTATGATGCCAGAGCGCATCAGGTCTCGAACCCTGTAATCAGAGGACATCGCACACTGTATGGTCAACTCTTACAGAGTAACGGCAACAGACAAAGGCTCAGTCTTAAAAAACATGAAATGCAACTATGTTGAATACTGCAAGTATCACCTGAGAAAATGTTGAGGTCTCAAATTAACATCATTATCGCCAATGTTAAAATACAGTGGCGTAAATAGGCTGAGCAAAGTCAGTTAAGGACTTTTTATAGGAGGCAGATTCATTCCCAAGATAAAGCTCAGGTAGCCCAGTTTGAGAACCATGGTCCTATAAATAACAACCTTAAAATATTTATCTATCTTTATTGAAAGTTTCTGGATAACATAAACTAGTACAACGAACAATCTACATCTGTTGCAATTCTGAACAGTCTTTAAGTATTTATCTTTGGTGATATATAAGTTGCTCATGTTGATATTTCGGTGACGATGCCCTTACAGACGGAATGAATGCGTCCACACTCCGGAAGTAAAGGTGGCGCAAATGCGCCTATCACGCTAGTTTCCAACCGAGGTCAAAAATGAAGATGTTAACACATTGCTTATTTTGGTTGGTTTCGAAATATATAAAACGTTAATAACCACTTACTGCCTAAAGTACGTCACGGCTGGTGTTGCCAGTTTGAGGCGCAAATGAAGCGCAAAGCGTTACTGTATTAATGTTACTCAACGTCATTCACTGGCGCTACTGCTAGCATCATAGCCACAGTGAGCTAAGTGACTAACGTCAGTGATTTCTGACACGTGAGAAACGACTCTGGTTCGCCGAGACTTGTGCGTGTAACATCGTCACCACAGCCTGCATCGCGCTTGCAAGACATACTTCAGAACAACTGGGGTGTTGACGAAATGTCCCCCAGGATATCATGACTTTGGCTAATACAGCTCTGCTAATGAGTCACTGTTAGCTGCCAGAAACATACAACGTTAAAAAGCTGCTGTCTTACCGAGTGAATACTGTTCCCAGTTTCTCTAGTCTGCTGCCCACCATTCTGCTATTCAATGGACAAACAGAGGTCAGCAGCAAGAACACTGTGCCGTGGACATGTCTACTGTCTTCTGTCTTCTTCTGTGGCAGAGCGACAGGGTAGACGTAGCAGAGGCGTGATGCTGCCCTCCCCGGTTTTGACTGGAAAGTGGAAGATGTAAAAGCCGAAAAGGTAAATATTTGCTCATACGCCACTGCACTAATAATGACTGACGGGTGTTTGAAAAGCAGGGGCATATCAAATGAATTCGTAAAAATTGTAATTTTGTGAAGCTGGCTCTTTTTACGTAGATGTACAGGGGGGTGAAACAAGCCGAACAGGCTGTAAAAAGCTATCGACTGAGAGAAACTAGACTTGTGTTTTGTTTTTTTAATGCATTGTTTTGTGTTGTTTTTTTATATGCATAATCTTAAATAAATAAATAAATAGAACATGTTTTGTGGATGCCAGAGGTCAGGGGAGAATGCTTGGACTGGTTCAAGGTAATAGAACGGCAAGAATAACTCAAGTTACTACCATTTGCAACCAAGTTATAAAACTAACCATTTCTAAATGCACATCAAACCTTGAAGCAGATGGACTAAAGCAGCAGACCATGGTTTTTGCCACTCCTACCCCTTTAATTCAGTGTCCTGTGTACCTCATAAAGTGTCATGTGAGTGTAAATATACAGTACATATTAAAACAGTTATTTTTATACAAGCAGAACACTAACCTGTGAATCAAGTGTATGCACAAAGATTTTTTGCACCTAATTTTCAGGTGTGAAAATGAAGTAAAGCCGATGTAAAACTAGATTTCCTGTCATACACAGTGAATTCAAACTGTATAAGAGGTAAGGAAAGGTATCTCCAGCAACACTAATGAAATAATGAAATGTTGTTGTGTGTCTTCTCAAAAGACATAAAATCTTTTATCTTGTTGATTTTCTTTGACAGCAAAATGCACTCGATGAAGGGTAGATAGATAGATAGATAGATAGATAGATAGATAGATAGATAGATAGATAGATAGATAGATAGATAGATAGATAGATAGATAGATTTGTCTGTGCCTTGTTTTAAAAGGACTCCATTGTGCATTATCTATTATTATTATTGTTAATAATTATTGTTACTGTCATTTAGATTTTCAGTTGTTCACTTTCAGGGTTGACAGGGCCTTTAGCCTCAGGAACCCCAAGGTAGAGCCAGTGTGAAAAGTGTACAGTGTGTACATCAGTCATCCCCCAGATAAAGTGCCAGCAACAGACTGAAGCACATGTGCAACGGTACACCCTCTTGACTAATTGTGAGTCTTTTCAGCTTTCAATCATTATATCTCAACATAATGTTATCAAACACATTATGGTGGATATATAGCACATGTGCAGGTATATAAAACTCATCACATTTTCCCTAAAATGACACGATTTTATTTTAAATATATATATATATATATATATATATACATACATACATATAGTTAAAAATGTATTTGATATGTATTTAATATGTATTTAACTTGAAGGGTCAATACTCCAGGCTGCCACCAGGGGGCATTTCAATTTAAAGAGTTGTCAACTTGCTTATCTTTATGTACAAATTACTGTATTTGCTCAGTGCTGACAAAACTGATGAATCATAAAAAAGACAATCAAAAATACAAGAATGAACAGCTATATTACTTTATTAATATATACCCCATGCACACTTATACAGTATAAAGAGTATAACGCTAACTATAACACTATGTGTTGTTTATGAATTTGAGTTCATTCACGTTTGTGTGTTAATGAATTTAAATTCTGAACTCAGGCAGTGGAAAAAAAAAAGTGTAACTGAACTTTAAACTCTCCCTGTCAGGTGACCAGAGATAAAGTGCTGTAATGGGCCCTGTCTCAACAGTAATGGAAATATAACCCACATTATATCATGTACACATGACGAAACAATAACCAACACTTTCAAAATGCGTGCTGCATTTTTGCCCATTGTCCTTTACTGTAACTTGAACTAGGACCTAGAAATCCCAAGAGTGAGAACCCAGACAGAATTTGAAGAGAGATTTCTGAAAAGAAGAGAAAAGTGAACAGACGGTACAGTTAGTCATCAAGTGGCTTTTCAGGTTCCACAAGAGAGTTTTTTTAGCACAGAGGGACGGGCAGGCTGGTAAGGCTAGGTTTCTTTTAGGAATGTCAGCATGTAACAGGTTGGTGTAGAGAGATAGACAGAGGGAGTGAGCCAAATGGGGCGGGACTAAGAGCAGGAGAGGGAGAGAGTCATAAATACAATAATTACAGCTCAGGCAAAAATAAATGACACAGGTTGCCAGCGTATCTAACAACACTGCAGTAACACTGACAGGGACACAGGCTCTGGGAACTACCTCTCTTTTCTCTGAATTGCTGTTTGTACTTGGATTTTTAACAGAGTATTTTTTTTGTTGTTGTTGTTGAAGCATGGATTTGCTTTTGGATTCTGGCTAATTATGACAGATTTCTTAAACTTTTTTTTAATCCCAGCTTCCTCATAGGCAGATATTTATAGCAGATAAAAATATAGCAGACATTTATCATGTCTGTGATTGCCCTGTTCAGGGGCAAGTTAGGGCAGAAGACACAGGACACGTCAGAGAAGCATCCAGCTGCTGTGGCTCAGCCGAGCCATGAGGAGGACGATGACGAGGATGACTCCAAAGTTGGTTTCAGCAGAGAACCTATCCGAAGGAACTCACGCTTTTACCGGTCAATGAGGAAAAAGAGGACTGTCTCATGTGATCGGAGTGGAAGTAAGAGAACAACAGATCTCTTAAAATTGCATTTGTTCATCTGTATGTCAGCTGACATTTTAACTTTTTGGAGCATTATATTTTTAATATAATTCAAAGGTTTTTGCACTTCTAAGAGGCTTCATTGAAGGGCATAGTGAGGATTTGAGTTCCATCTCTTCTTTGGTAATGGATTTAATTTGGCTACTGTGCATTGCTGTTGTTTACTTTTGTTCCATTTCCATTTGATGTACAGTAGTTGTCACCGAAAGTGGAACAGAGGCTTGGTGTTCCCATGCTTCACCAGACATATTCATAAATACAACCTGAGAAACTGGTTCCGTTTAAACTGTACAATAAAACCTAAAAGGTCCACATGTCTTTTGACTGACAATTTGACAAACAGCCTGAATTGTGTGTTTGTGTGTGTTGAGCCAAACTCACATGACATCCTGCTGATTATAGTGAGTTTTTATCTCTTAATCTACTCTGGATTTACAGTACATTAATACACAACAGTCTTTAAGAGGAACAGTCACACACATGAGGAACAATAGCAACAAATCATTTAACCATTTTTCTCAAATGTATTGAAATTTTCTACCTGTACATTAGTCATTGCACCCTTTCCATAAAACCACACCAAATACAACAGTGAAGTGTTTGAGTTTAGACTTTGCCCAGATAGGCCTCAAGGGAGGGATCAAACCAATTACTTAATACATAACTACCATGATCGCTGATGTCAAGGAGGAGGAAATAAAACCAGTGCTGTTTGTTTTTTAATGGTTGCTTTGCCAGTTGGTGCTCTACTTTTCTAATCATGATTGTTGATTAAGATATGTTTATCTAATTAAGTTAATAGCTACCCTCATCGATAAGTTTCATTTAGATTTGTACTTTGCATTTCAACAGTGACACTGGCATTTGCTTTGATTGCATAGATGATAATATATAGTACATATATAAATGAAGATTTAAGTGTATACAGTGTTAAATGCAACTAGCATTTAGATCAGAGAGGAGGTGTGTATATAGACATAACAAAACAGAGTAAGACGACACAGTACCAGAAATAATATGATAATTAGCTTACCTGGCTGACAATGATTCTTGTCAATGGAAATTAATGACTCACCACTCCAGTGACTTGCCCAAATATGAAACATTGTAAACAACAGAAAAGACTTATTTATCTTGAATTATAAATAAGGTAATGAGTGTGAATCATAGTAAAGAATTAGTTAAGATTTAATTAATTGTTTAGACTGTTATGAATAAATGAAGTGAACATCCAAATGTAATAAAAGGTCATAAGACCGATCAGAAATAAAACTAACAATGACCAACTTAAAATAATAATAATAATCATAATAATAAAAATGTCAGAATGTCAAACAGAAATTTAAGCAGACAATATCTGAATAAAAGCAGTTCAGGTATTACATGAATATCACTTTAGAAGCACTGAACAGACACAAAAGGAAAAAAGGGAAAATCAGGATCAAACACACAATAAGAAAACATAAACTAATAAAATCAGTAACAGGACTGATTTAAGAAAAATTGTCTCATTGACTTATTTGTATCGCAAAAAAGCATTGTATCTCAAAAAAGTTTTTTTTTTTCCAAATCACATTATGCATAAATTCCATGATATCCATGATAACCTTTTGTGCATCTCGGACACATTTGCTCAGACTGAACATTTTAAGCCTAGTCTGGCTGCTCTGTTCTGGGCTACTTGTTTAGATGTTTCTCAACAGCACTTGATCCAACAAATGTTCCAAATGTGCCAGCACGATTGACCTGATAACATGTGTTATAATGGACAGTGGAACATTTTTATGACATTATCATCAATCTGATGAGACCAGGAAATTAAATTGTCCATTTGAACTTTGAACAGTTTAGGTTTATTGATCTGCTCTATAGGTATATCATCGATTGACAAATTCATGGTAGTTGAATTAGAAAGGGCATTCTTATTACCAAAAACAATACATTACTGCTGCAGTTTTAGCTATGTATAAGGGCCAAAACGTGAAATTTGTGTTTGTTTAAAACTGAGATAATGCCAGTATCTTAAATTAACTACCACCAAGCTTAATAATGAGACCATGCGATTTGTTAGGTTATTTGAAGACTGCATGAATCTGTTTCTGTATGTGGGAGTATGGAGATGGAGCTTCCCCTTTGTCCCTCAGCAGGATTAGTGGTAGATAATATGTACACTTTATCAGATTTATAGTATATAATGTAGATTTCTGCCTAAAGCCCCATAGAAGAATAGTACAACCCTTTTTAATTTAACACAGTTCTGTAGTCTACTGTAAATTTAAAAATGTCTGCAGTTTTGGACTTAATCATTACTGTAGCATTTGAATATTTGACCCAGCGACACATTCACTGGTTTTTCTGACACAACTGTCTCCAGTAGTGGCAGCTAGGGTGTGTTCTTGCCCCCACCCAGTAGGCACATTCTTGAATCTGCAAAGCAATTCTTTTTTTGTTTTTTTTGCCTCCACCTTTTGCCTAACTACTTTTTAAAATTCCACTCACTGTCCTTTGTCACACTTTCTGCATTAACTGCAGCAGCAACATGTTGCTGCACTGCATTTTCTTTTATTAAAGAAGTCTCTGCTGTTGCCAGCGTTTGTTTTTGTCTGTTAGCAAAATAACTGTAAAACTTAGTGACAGAATTTGACGACATTTTCAGGAAAGTTGTGTAATGGGACAAGGAACAGATATTAGATTTTGGTGGTGATCCAGATCGCCATCTGGATCCAGGAATTTTGAAGGACTCTTTATCATTGCTTGGCGGAGGTCTGCGCTCTCTGAGTGCTTCTAGTTTAAATGATGTAATTTATATGTACAATACATATAGGGCTCATGACTTCAGCCTCCATGCTGACACGCATTTTAATGCCACAATATCTCTGTGACTTCTGACACACAGTAAACCATGGCATGAAACAAAATTGACTCCCCCCCCCCCCCCTTTACAGCTCCCAAGCGATATACTACAGCACGTCACAGTCTAGATTTATTTCTTAATCTACCAGGACAGGAGGACGTTAGGGTGAGCTTTGCCAAAAGAACAACAAAACACTGGAGCATTTTTCATTGACTTATCCATTGTAAAGAAAAGAAAAGAAAATACAAGAATCTTACAGAGAGATCAGTTCACAACGAAAAAGGCTTCCTTACCTTGACAGCTACTAAGACTGTTACAACATTTGCAAAAGGCTGTTTACAAGAGATCATGCACTGAACTAATTTGAGCACATAGACACGTGTTGTTGGATCAGTACCTTGGTTTTTAATCAGCGCATTATTCTCTGTTGGTTTAATGATGCCTCTATTATATTTATGTAGTTTGGAACACAGTCTTACTGATCCAGAGAGAAGCTGACCAATAACTTCTGGTTAGCACCTCACATATAACCCCACTTCAAAAAAAAAAAAACCACAAGAGAGGAAGAAGAGAACAACGGCACAGACAGCTGCAGTAACCTTTACACTAATATACACTTATATTACACATATTTGACCACATTAATGCCAGAATATATGAGAGCAGTTCTGTTTGACAGGACATACGACAGGAATGACAGTAGGGGTCTGGTAGCATTTATTTACTAGTATAAATATGATGAAATATATGATTATATTTTTTTCAATTTGAAAACTGCATTTTCAAATAACGCATTTGTCAAAGAAGAAAAATGCAATTTGTTCTTTTTTATTGTTCTATCTTCCAGACCAGTGGTTCTTAAACTTTTTATATATACCATGTACCACCTGAGAAAATTTTGATTTTCCATTTTTACCATTTTGCCAACATTAAAATACAGTGGTGTAAATAGGAAGAGCAAAGACAGTTACAAACTTTTCACAGGAGGCAGATTTATTCCCAGTAAGACAGTAAGATAATTTGCTCTCTCACCCTCCTCCTCTTCCTCACATATAGTACTTCAGACACTGTCTTTCTGATTTTTCTTCAAGTACCACCAGAGGTAGCTCGCATACCACTGGTGTTACACGGACCACAGTTTGAGAACCATGGCTCTCAGAAGCACATGCATGTTGGAAATAATTAATTGCAATATAGTAGTATAAAATAGTAATCAATCTTTTAATGGTGTCATGTGGTAATTCTCCACCTTGTTTTAAATTTATAGCAGTGTCATTTAAAAAAATATATATTGCAAATCAAATTACATTTGCAACATATGTTGGAAAATTTGAAATTAGATATTGTACCCAAATTGTTCAGCCTTTATAATGCAAATACACAGCACTACAGACTTATATAGATATATATAGATAACTAACTGCTAATGCGTCACTAACACCGACTCAATTTCCTCCAAAAAGTCAGAAACAAGCTTCTTAAAACTCATGGAAACTGACTGATTATATTTGGCAGAATCTAATCAGAAGCAAGATCAAGTAATGATTTCCGTCTTCAAAAATCATTTTCAGTCAGTATTTATTTATGTATTTTTGGGGGGGATAAGCTATGTAACCAAGGTGTTGCGGGATATGTAGGATAAGTCAAGATCTCATAACTATTGTACGTAATTAAAAAGACAAATTAACTCTCTTGCTCTCTCTTTCACTCCCCCTCTCCAGGTTCTCCCAGGCGTGATGTGGACCACAGTCCATCCAGGAGAGCGTGTGTCACCAACACAAATTCTCCCTTGCCCCACAAATCACCTTTGTTGCCCAATTCTAGACGGTAAGGTTGCATGCTTTCACTGCCCAACCCAACAATTGAACACAAAAACACACCCAAGAAACAAGCAAAACGTTGGGAGCTTATGTAAACACTGCCATACACCACTTTTATACTTCATGCTTTGGCAATCAAATGTCTGTGATAAGCATACAGGCCTGGTCCAATCACTGCTGCTCAGTGGTCTCATACAGAAAACTAGAGAAGAGGTTGTGGCTCAGGAGCCAGAGTGTATTGTCCACAAACCTGAGCCCAGCTACTTCAATCTTGTGTCAGTATGTCATTGGACAGGACACTGAACCCAAACTGTCCCTGAAGATAGAGCCAACTATCAGACTGTGAGTGTGAGTGTGTGCAAAAGAGAGAACGAATGGCAGGTGTGATTTAAGTTCAAAAGAGTGACTACTTTGTATTTATATCACATTACCTCATTATAATACATGAAATATTACAGTATTCAGGACCATACTATTGCAAGAGTACATAGTAATCACAATTCTACACTATTACATAAGTTCTCAGTAGTTATCACAACATTATTACATGAAAAGTCACAATTACACTACAGTATTAATCACTATTAATATTAAATTACATTATTGCTGTATTCACTGTTACAGTATTGCAGGAGTAGACACTTCACATGACATTACCTCATTTCACTGTATTAAATTATTACACTATTCAGTACATGATATCTCACTATTTACTATATATTACCTCATTATTAAGGTATTTATTATTACAATGTTCTACCACTGAGCTACTGTCGCTCTGTCTTCATGTAGGACTGCATCATTATATGATACCTCAATATTCAATATCATTACCGAATATTACATTATTAGACTGTTCTCTACTCCATTATTACATGATGATTCAGCACTTATTACACAAGAGTTTTTTCACATTACATCAGCTTATTAAGTTACAGTACATTGTTACACTATCCAGTACTACATCATAACATGAGTACTCAGTATTTTTCATAATGTTATATTTTAACAAAAAAGGAAGTCCCATCCAGTTCCTCTTTATAGACAAGTTGGACAGGAAACTTGAATGTTGCCTCAAGTAATTCACTGGTGACTATGAAACTTAAATTTTGACCTTTTATACCAAAAGTATGAATGTTTGGTATGTTAATGGACTGCATGTCAGAGCATTTAACAGTGTCTTATATTCTTCATCCATCAATCTGGCTCAGGGTTGACTCAGTGGCGTATACTACAAATTATGGATATATACTATACTTCATTAGAGGGATGGTAACCTATCTTTATTCAAGGTTAGTTACTGGATCAACTCTTAATGTTCTACCTACTGTAAGAAGTGAGAGTTTGATTTTGCTCCTGGACCCAGATGAACTGATGCGTGTACACAAAAATCATGCACACACAAAAATCATGTATACAGCACCTCCTACACACAAACTACTATGTTTGGTGAAAAGTAACTTAAGCCTAGCAGTACACATGCTTGCCCTGACCATGTTGTTGCACTGTATTTTTATTATTTACAAGTGCAATTCTTTTTAAATAAGTATGAATAACTGAAATGTTTTGTTTTTACTTTAGCCATTATCTTCTCAGAAACCCCTATAATCTTTTCCTTTTGTCCTTACATGTGAAGCACATTGTGATGGCTTTTTAAATATAATTGTTGCTTATAATAAAAGAGATAATACTAGTGCAGTACTCCTCCCCATTCTCTAGGTTTTGTTATCCAAACAACATCAAAGATGGCATTGCGCACACTAGGGCCTATAGAAGTGTATTGTATTCACTTGAAATAAAGGCAGTTTTTCCAGTATGTATGAGATATTTTTTTCCTGAAAAAAATGGCATGAAAGAAAAATAATTCAGAAAAACACATGCAAAGTACATCTGACTCTTATTATCAAAGGGTTTGCTTGACAGGTGACTAACTAAGGGCACCAGTGTGTACAGTGTCGACTTTGGCAGTGTTTAGATAAGAAACGCAAGAGATATCAGTAAAAATCCCCAGAGGTTCTGCCTCCGCCCCATCTCTCGTACAGCCTTTCAGGTAAACGTTAACAGACAGACAGACAGAAAGACAGACAAGACATTCTTTCCATTATAGATACTATAGATAGATAGCACAAATGGTTTACAGATACTGTAGATGTGAGGGTTAAAGTGTTCCGCTAAAACAGTGGGAAAGGACAGCTGTTCCATAGCGTTGGAGATTGAGAACGTTTGTGACAGTTGCTGATGCAACAGTTAGTAAAAATGCACTTTGACAGGTTTAATGCATGGCACAGCAGACACAAGTATGGACTTGTATACAAGCGATTCAGGGTGTATGTGTATCTATTTATGGTGAACTGTAAAAGTTGTTATGAAGCTTGTGAATGTGTGCGCAGGTTCACAGTGAGACAAAAGCAGGTGTGCACATGGTTTCATAACTCTGCAGGACAGAATGTGATTTTTTTTTTTTTTTTTTTTTTTTTGTGAATGTGCTTGTTTTCAGTTTTTGTGGGTTTTATACATGTTGTCCCGGTTAGTTTGTTTTGTTTGGTCTTTATAGGCCACATTAAATGTTTCATTGTGGATTACATGATTTTGAGAACTACAAAGGACAAATCTGTTGCAGTAAACTGACTGGATACAGTGAGTGAGCCACTCAATTAGGACACACTGTAGTTTTAAGGGAAACTGTTCCCTGAACAAAAGAAATATACTTGACATTCAGCAAACAAACACATCTGTGAAAATAAAATCAGAACTGTATAGACATGCACTATACAGCCATGTAAAAAAAGTCTCAGGCCACAACCAGCTTTATTGTTGGCCTGTTTAATGATTTTATGTCTGTCAAATTCTGCATTCTATATTTGATATATTAACAAGGTGACAATGAGTTTAACTCATACAACATGTGCATGTAACGCTCAAGCATGTCTTGAATAAACATGGAGTAATAGGCTATTCTCACAGCAGCCATTTTTGGCATGAGATAGTAGGACTGACACAGGTGTTACCAATGACAATTATTAAGGTTCCATTCCAGGTTTAACAGAGCGGGATTCATGTAGAAAGCTTTTTTTTCCTGAAAATGTGATTTTAATATGTTAGATGTATTTCCTCTTTTTCTCTGGTTGTATTCAATTAAAGAGATGGAGAAATTATTATATATGGTCATTATAGCATTGCTAAAACAACAAATCAAACAGTGGCCTCAGACTTTTGCAGCGCTGTATGTGATTCTAAATTTTTTTTGCTGTTGACTGTAGTCCTCAGCCTTAACCAAAGATTCATCATTCCAGAACTGTGTTGCCAAGCAATGGTGATTCCAGCAGCAGACATGCTCTGTACACCAAGGATGCTGTGGATAAGAGAAGAGAAGGTGTGGGTGGAGGAAGCGCGGACATATCGGCAGCCTCCATCAGCCAGCGCAGAGATTTCTCAGATGACGGGATCTCATACCGGCTTCACAGCATTCACAGTGGAGAAATAAGAAAGCTGTCGGAGAAAACAGCTGCAGCTTGCACTGTGCAGGAGGTCAGACGGACAGACATGAGCTCACAACAGCCCAGTTCTGATGGAGCAGACCGGGAGCACTTCAGTCGCAGGTAATGGATGGGTGTAAAGGACAAAAACATAAAAAAAAAAGATTTATTTATTTATTTATTTATTTATTTATAACTTAGACTGTGGTTTTATGATTAACAGAAGATACAAACGACAAAGCAGGCAAACAAAAATTATTTGTTTGTTTTTAATCAATCCGTTTTGTCAGATAGATCAATGATTTGTTTAGTCCTTAGTCCTAATGTTTACACTGAATGTGTTGATGGAGAATACCGAACAGAGAATTCATTATTGTATATCTGTAGGCACGAATGTGCCAACAGCACTGCTGCATTACTTACAGTAAAATGAAGCATAATGTGATTATATCCATTCCTCTGCATGCCCATACATGGATTTCCTGTTTTGTCTCCCTTTTTTCAGGTTGCTGAGCAATGGACAAAGCTCTCAGACGATCAGCCACAGCCTCAACATCATCAAAAACATTGGTGAGCAAAAGCTTGTTAAAGGGTGAAGGTATCACATATATTCCACCCACTTTTTCCACCTCCAGAGTAGCTGTGCAGCAATTATCTCTTCATTGTGAACAGAATAGATATGATGAATACTGAATGACAGATTTCTTAGAGGAAAAAAAAAATTCTAACCAAACAATATGTATGGTTCAGCATTGCAATTGCATTGCACCTGTTACTAATATCTTTGACCCATTCATCAAGGTCGAGTGCCAATCTGAGCTGATTGTCTGAAAGTGTTGACAGTCTGCTCACCATACTTCAGTGTGTACATAGGCTAATGCTTATTTGCAGGGATCAGTCCACATTTACTTAAGGCAGCAGTTTATCTGCATGACTTCCAACACTTTGAAATGAAAAACGAATAGAGACATAATGTATAAAAAGGGGCCTGTATGTGCGTGTGCGTGTGTAACTCTTATGTAATTTCTCAGTCCACTTCGACGCCCACCAAAGCAATCTGCAGTATATGACTGAGGGAGATTATGCAACAGGCTCCTGTTGTTCAAAGTCACCTTTATTCTTTATATAGACATAACCAACGTTCCCTGTAAAGAGCATCTGTTCTTATCAGCAAACTTTCAACCCACCTGAAACTTGGAAAGCGAAACCGTTTCTGCGTCTCTCCAACCTCCGCATTTACTGCAGTGCAGCTGTACTGCACTGTTTGAGCTCAAACTCATTTGGAGTCCTACCCACTTCTGAGCATGTTTTTATTTCCCTGGCCTCTCAAAGGTCCCATGTAGATCAGACTCCATCCATTATAATAAAACTGAAACATAATGTTGAGTGGTTTGTTTTACGACAAAAAAAGGTGAAAATTAAATACTGCTCCTGCTTCTAACAAACAAATGTGACCAATCCACCATTTGATTCATAAAGAAATAGTTAGTTATATTAAGATAGTCAAAAAACATTGAGTTGTCACAGTGGGAAATACTAGTCATGTGATACTTTTTATACAAGATTTCTGGCTCAGATTGGGAGAAAAAAAAAAACATTTTAATAAAAGGGCTTTTAACTTAGCAGAAGAAAAAACAGTCCAAATAATCAATATTTTTATTTCACAAAAACTACTGGAAGAGACACTATAAACCAATAAAAACGTGTAAGGACCTCCTTACTGTAAAACTGTTCCTAATGCAATGTAGTCACCCAGGCTTTTGCAAAACACAGAAACAAATTCCATGTGTACTGAATGCCTGACATTTTTCCTTCTTACCCTCCAGCCTTCTTGTACCAAGAATACCGGGATACTTCCAAGCAGCAAGAGATCGAGCAGCGGCGGCAGCGTGACAACCTTCCTCCCGGGGTAACGACCGGAACTTCTGTGACAGAGCCGGGTGTTGTGTCTCCACCAGCACTACAGCTGCAGCTCAGGAACAGCGCTCGCTCACTGAGCTTATGGCAAAACCTTGAGGCTGTGCAGGCCAGTGGGCTGCTCACTCGGTTACCACAGAAAGAAATCATAATGCAAGAGGTTAGTTACGTGTTGCTCTTAAGACTAAACAGGAGTGACTTCAAAGGTTTCAATGTTCAGTGTCAAATAATTTAACTTTCAACGTTAGGTTAAGGTGCAACTTTTGCAGTTCAGCATTACAGTGTGACAATAAATACACCTGACCGCATGCAAGATGGTGGACACCAACTTTTCATCAGTCACCTTCAGCAATATGTTGTGATGACATGGCTGCATGAAACAGCATGTATTTTTTGATGCTGGCAGACTCTTCATCAAAACAGTAATGTGATAGACAATTTAGATGAGGTTGGGAAGCAACATGGAATCATGGGAATTGTCTTGTCTTCTTTGATTCTCCTGTGCATTTGCACATAACGTGGAGAACTTCAGCAGGAGAACGAGCGGTAAATAAGAATTAGTGGTCATGATCCATTAGAGATACACAGAGTACAAAGAACATACACTGGTTAGTTAAGTACAGGATATTTCCTTCCTCACTGTGACATTTCAAAGTTCATAAACAGTAAAGTGGCAGTAAAGTGATTGGCGTCATTAAAAGGTCTGTTTCATTGAATAGACAATAATGCTTTCTTTCGATGTGTTGCAAGCTATCTACCTAATGTTAGTACACTGCTAAATAAAATATATAACATTTATCGCTTGTTTTTTTTTAGATATTTTAAGGCTGAAATGTTACATGTTAAATCCTAGAACTACTGTCTGTGCCAGTGGTCACCTGTGGTACTGCAACAGAAAAATACTATTGTCACATTGACAAAGATTATGTGCAAACATTTTCACATTTTCTATCACAATATTGAGACTCGATATTAGCCTTTAGCCTGAGTGATCTCAAGTGGACAGTACTAAGTACAGGTCTGAACCGAGCCAATGTGTCCTGAACGTATTTTCTCATCCAGTCAGTCAATACAATCAAATTCTTTTGATTGTGAGAAAGCAGAGCCATCTTCAAAATGCATGATGTTGTTGTTTTTTTTCCCAGAACTTGAAAATAAAACTAAAAGCAAAATATGATATTGTAAAAAAAAAAAAGCTTTATTCATTTTAAATAATTTACTGAAGTTGATTTCAACTTTATGGCCATTACACATCTCTTAGTATCAGCAAAACACAATGCAACAGCATCATGAACTACAACCTTTAGAAGCAAATCTCAATCCACACCTACACAGAACAGTTCAAATAACATATGAATGTAATTACCTCCCTTTTATAGCAGGGTTGTGACCTAAGTCTGTGATGATAGATAGATAGATCTATAGAATAAGTACAGCATATGTAATTAACTGTTTTTGGTCTCTAAACCACAGATAGCAGCACTAACACACAGCCTTTTTCTTGTTTTCCTGTCTAGGCCATGTTTGAGCTAGTTACCTCAGAAGCCTCCTACTACAAGAGCCTAGAAATTTTAGAGACTCACTTCCTACGTAACCCTGTTCTAATCAACATTCTCAGCCAATCCGACATGCACTTTCTCTTCTCCAACATCGAGGAGGTCATGAAAGCCAGCGAAAGGTAGGAAATGGCTCTTTTATTTATATATTTTCTCACAAATCTAGTCAATCATTTGAAGTTACTGCCCAGCAAACAACCTTTTTTGCTCCATGATAATGGTCTCTTGATGTTTCCAGATTCCTCATGGATCTCGAGCACCGAATTGAAGAGTCCATTTTGATCTCTGACGTGTGTGACATTGTTTACCACCATGCTGTGGAGCACTTCAGTGTTTTCATCAAATATGTTATTAACCAAGTATACCAGGAGAAGAACTACAGGCGTATTTTGTGAGTAACTATTTTTTTAAACGATTACAATGGGCTTTCTTTATACACTAGTTGTTTTTCCATGAGTCAGAAGCAGATTGTGGTGGTGGTGGTTTATTGTGATGTTCTGACAGTACACACTACTTTAATATTTTAAAAGCAGTAAGTAGCTCACACTGCAGCTTGCTTGACTTCTTATAATGAATATGCGTATGAAGAGAGAGAGAGAGACACTGAGCATTAATAATAGACCTAAACCTTTATACGCTGATGTTTTTTTTTATGTCTGTGGAATGCTGTCACTTTTCAAAGAACCAGTTTATGTCTTTGATGGTGACAAATATGATGTGCAGGGTGTGGTTGACTCAAAATACAATAAGTGTGTCCCTCTTCATCACCCACACATACCTGAATAAGTGCGACTTTCCCATTATGCACTGCAGAGAACATGTAGCTCACATGACGGATATTAAATAATTCTGAGGCCTGTTGCTTGTTTTAAAAATATGAAATATGAAATTAAATGTGTTCTTAAAGTGTGTGGCTAGATTTGAAGTAACCTTTTGTAGATTTAAGATTCTTTATTATTCACCCATGATAAGGTATAGAAGTCAGGTCAGGTCTAATTACTTGTCACACACAATTACATCTGTAGTTAAGCTGTAGAAATGTCAGTTCTTTCACTTCAGGTAACACATGACAAAGCTGAAGAAAAAAATACTTGGTGACTAATTATACATGTGATACATGAGAGGAGGAGGAGAGCAGTTTTTCCTTCTCTCATGCAGCCTTGTGTATTCTTAAGAGGTTTTGCACTGCCATTCATTCCAGGACAGATTATTTCTAGGCTGCATATCATGAAGCAAAGGCGATTTACTCCCTCACTTCACATTCATTCACACGGGTGCATGAGCAGCAATTTTCATTTTCTGTTTTCTACTAAACATTTTCCCATAAAACCCACCACATGTTCCACAAGACCATATAATTTAATTACATTACAGAATGTGAAGATCTGTAACAGCTGACAAAATATTCAGATATAAACGCACTTTAAAAAAAAGAGGGTTGGTACTCTTGTGGTCAATCATTTAAAGAATCCCCCAAAAATCAGAGAAGGTAATGCACTTAAAAAATACCAACTGAATTTTGGAACATTTCCGGGATTCAGATAAGATGAGCTGGCAGAAACTAAAAGCTGGGCAGGTGTTCTCAGTGGAGGGAAAACAGAGGGAATGAAGTTGTCTGAAAGTAAAAGAAAATGGGAGTTGCCTGAAGTGCTTCTCCTCTGAAAGTTCATAATTCTACCATTAAAAGATAAAGCTGGGGATATGGGCCATTTGTCTTGACCTTAACTACCTTTGCCTTACTTTGCCCCATGAAAGTTTATACTGTGATTTGGTGTAACATTTTGATGGTGGGAAGGCACTGGTGTTACTGATCACATTAACAACGGCTATGTTGGTTCATGCAAGTCAGCTAATCAGTTGGAACTCAGCCATCATTAATTAGATTCATCACACCTGTGATTTTCCTACAGTTACTTGTCAAATTGGGGGCTCAAAGTCCGTAATCTCAGTCTTTGTTGGTATTCATTATCAAAAGTGATAAGAAATGTGTTGGTGGTCTTGCCATTATCTGTCATGTCATTGTGATTTTTATCACCTATACTTCCCGGTTCTCTAATGGCTCAAACTGAGTGTTGCTAGGTGTCTCCCCCGATGTGTGAGTCACTGATAGTTTGTCAGACAAATGGCTGATGTCATTGCGGCCATTTGCAATTGCACACAAGTAAAACACAAAGAATGAAGATTACATACATTATAAATAAAGTTAACCACATAATAACGTAAAGTATTAAAATAAAGTAGACACAGTAACATTGAACACTTAATCAAATTATGTCACAGCAGACAAGAGAGAGCAACAATCAATTCACAGTATATATACAGTATTTAGTGGTCATTTATATGCACTATTTGATACATGATTATAATTATAGACATTGTTGTTAGCCAGTCCTATAGAGAATTAATTCTAGTTCTGAAGAGGCTGAGCCACAATCTTGGAGCAGATTTTTATTTGATGGGACAATTAAGCTTTTTGAGCATTTGACTCGTACTATATGATGGTTAATACTGGAGAATGATCATTATTACAGAGGTTTAAAAAAGGTGATTTTGTCTTCTCTCCACTTGGCATAAAGTTTCTGTATGACTGTGCATTATGTAAAAGAAAGTGGTCAGAGAAGGGTTAAAGTGAACAGAAACCAAACTGAGCTGGTTTAGTGCAGGCAGTGTTGGTAAAATTTACCGTCACTCTGAAATGTACCATTCACTTTGAACACGATGAAGCTGCTCTGCAGTATTTTTGGTTCAGGTTGTTAAAGGCTCATTTGGCTCAGACACATGTATTTTATGGCTGAATTTCTTTGCTACCTTTGGACTGTGTACCATGCATTACCCTGGCAACCTGTGACCTGTTGTTGACGCTGTTTTCTTCATTTGTGCCAACTTGGAACATCTTTAAGCTCCTGGGGCTAAATGTTGAAATGCCCACGCATGAGTACACCATTTAATGCACACAGACTGGTATCAATAAAAGTAGAATGTGTGGTATGATTTTAAACTTCAGATTTTCGATTGAATCTTCAATAAACTGCGAAAAATCATATTTTAAAAAGACATGGAAGCTTAATGATCATTTGTTTTATTCTGAACCGTGAATCACTTTGACTCAGACTAAACTATTTCTTTCATTATAAGCATCAATCAGTCACTGATGTTGGATTGACGAGATGTTTTGCACAAAACTGTCACATGTTTTACTACTGTTTCTAATAAACCCATCAGATGTATTAAAGGGATAGTTCAGGGTTTTTTTTTCTTAATAGGGGTTATATGAGGTACCTATGGCATAGTCAGTGTGCTACATACAACTGACAGCACACTGCCTGTTAGGAGTGGGAGACAAGAGACCTGGAGCATGATTTATCATTGTTTTTATGTAAAAATTAGCTTATTTACAGAGGGGTCATTATGCTGTCAGACAGCCCTCTTTCTAGACATAGTATGTTCTCAACATACTGAAGGGCAAAGTGCACATAATGTAGAAGCTGGGTTCTGTGTTGCAATGCTGCTATTTAGACGTTTGGGTTTTACTTTCAAAGGGCTGACTGACAGCATGGTAAACCACTGAAAGTATTCCAAATATAGTGCACAGTAAGAAACTTTCTTTTGAGCCTTCTACATTCAAACTGTTTGCTGGGCCTGATTCGGACTGTTTGCATCAGTGATCATCACTATGCTACACACTTGTCACAGTGTTTCCACCTGCTCACCATAGCGGAAGGAGACTCACTACGAAGTGTAAAAACAGCTTCCATTTGGATTTCCCATTTGATCCCAGTGATCTACTTTGCTCTGCTCGACCTACCAAAGGATTTTTAACTGACTCAAAGCGCCACCTGCTGTAGTGTGGGCGGACACATGTAAAAAACTGGCTGAGAAAAGAGAACATCACTGCACTGTTTTTGTCTTGTCTTTTTAATCATCCACACCAACTCACAGGAGAGTGTAAACCGAGATGATCAGCTAATGCCGCTTAACTGCTTTTAGTTGACTCAAGTCATCATATCACATATTTGTTCATATTTTTTGGGTTATTTGATCTTAAAGTGTATCCTTTTTTTGGTTTGTCAGGACGTTGCTCCCATAGGCTTTGGTGTGTCATGGTTTTTCTTGACAAATGAAAACAGCCATATTGTACTAAGCAAGGATGGATGATTCTATGCATTTGCCCAGAAGTTAAATACTACGGCTCCTCAAGAGCTGAAAAGAAATCTACTCAGAAATCTACTCAATAATGTGGAGACTCATTAACTAAACAATGTGTTTTCTCTTTATGACTGTCCAGAGAAGGAAACCAGGCATTTCGGGAGACGATGGCTGCACTAGAGAACCACCCTCGTGTCAGAGGCCTTTCCTTTACCTCCTTCCTCATCCTTCCTTTTCAGAGGATCACAAGGCTCAAGCTGCTTGTACAAGTGAGCGTGCCAACATGATACATTTTTAACTTGTTGCAGCAATAAATAGTTTTTTTTCCCCTCACTGTTGAGGCTTTTTGCTGTTCTCATGTGCCATGTTTTTTTTCCTTTTCCCAGAATATCCTGAAAAAGGCTGAGGAAAACTCAGAGAGGGAAGCCAATGCTATAAAAGCACACCAGCAACTGGAGCAGGTGAGCATTGCCCCAGATTGGATTCATCTAGGCAGTGAGATTATCAATATAATATGACTATTACTGTGTCAGTCTTATTACCCTCACCAAAGAAAGTGTGTTGTCAGCATTTGTTTGTTGGTCCGTCTGTGAGCAGCTTAACTCATAATGTTAAAAAAATTTAATTAAGTGAAATTTTCTGGGGATGCCAGTTATGTCTCTTTAGTGGAGGCTCCTAATGGTATTCTGATTGAAATGACAGAGGTACAGGTCAGTACTTGATGCCTAAGCAGTTTGTAGTGCAGTCTGCCTCCCTCTACTGGCCCAGACTGATGCGCATGAAGACAACAAACACAGTCAAAGAACTAAATGCAAACCCTAGTCACATTTGCATGCATTATTTCTTTGCACACTTGTTGATGTCGTCTCTCAGATGAGTCTTAAGTTACATTAACCTGTGTGCTATCAATTACATTACACTCGCTTGAATGATTGTTGTCGAGTAGCTACTTTCCAGCAAGTTGGTCTCCATTTTAGTGAAACAAACATCCATGAAAATGCAGACACTGAGCTTTCTATAATATGATTTTCACACAGATTTCACATCTGACATTTGATTTTTAGTGTATACATGTGACGTGGAGCATCTCGCATGATGATTTACAACTATCGTGTGTTTTGGTGAACTGATTGTGGCTATTTGTGTCTTCCTCAGATTGTAAAAGAGTGTAACGAGGGGGTGCGAAAAATGAGCCGCACTGAAGAGCTCATCAGAATTGAGAAAACACTGGAATTCAAATCCAAGGTAAAATAATTTCTAATAATGCATATAATAAAACATGTATTATTTTGTCTCACTATGGTGCAGTTTCAAACTCGTCTTTTTTACTTGCTTGATGTGCTTGGGGGTGGGGGGTGGGGGGGGTCAGCACATTGTGTTAGAACAAGATATTAAGGGAGTGTGTTCAGACTTATTTTTGGTATGCCACGTACCACACAGCACACCAAAAATAATTGATCTATTATAAATCCATTATGCAGTTATATCTGTGAAGATACCATTCATTCTTGCCAGTCGATTTTGCCATTCAACTTCTAAGGTTGTCAGTCACTTCTGCCTCCGTTTGACAAAGAAGCTGCATGTGTGTACAGCTAT
Organism: Brachirus orientalis; assembly: GCA_016785285.1. Lineage (NCBI taxonomy): Eukaryota > Metazoa > Chordata > Actinopteri > Pleuronectiformes > Soleidae > Brachirus > Brachirus orientalis. The sequence continues at coordinate 3,618,850 of JAFBJR010000147.1, read as the reverse complement.
CCATGCAGAGGCTCAAACCACAACTGGTTATCATTACAGAGACAATGTGAATCACCACCATACACCTATAGGTGGATACCGAGAAATTCTGGCATTTTATTGCATTAATTTAAATGCAGTCTTAAAAATAATAAAAACAGTGTTATGACTAGTATTATCAGTTTTTGTCCTACATCATTCTACGTCCTGTAAATGCAGTTTACAATATGTATATGTATTATACTTCTATATGTACACATGAGGTAAAATCATACATGATGACATAACAGTACTGCATATATCAATTTTACTTTGGTGTTCCATGTATATTTTACATCTATCTACATATATTTAGAGGAAGCATATATGTAATGACTATATACTGTAGGACATGTACACTAAGTGACATATATGGCAATATCATTCTCGGGTTTGGGACACACAGTATGTCACTTATTATATTTTTTTAAGGGATTTCCAAGGTGAGTAGACACAAAGTAAAGCATCGGAGTGGCACTGTACAGTAACTATAGAGTCCAGTTTATTTACGTTTACTGTATATCTTTAACCCCTGCAGTCCGTGCCCATCATCTCTCACTCGCGCTGGTTACTAAAGAAGGGTGAAGTGCAGCTAATGGCAGGACCAAAGAGCACTAGAACCATGCGGAGTCGTAAACTCTACCAGCCGGTCTACTTGTTCCTATTTAACAATCTACTGCTGGTCACCAAGCGGAGCTCCAAGTAAGCATTTGGTTTAATATACTCACTTTTTACATACACTGTATTGTCTTTGTCCTTTTACTTTGAGGTGGTAGCTTAAACAAATGCAGTCTTACTTACATACTTCATGTGCATCAGTGTCATGTAAAACAATTTGACTGCACAACTTCACCTGCTGCTCAGTCAACACCAGTTTCAACCAAAAGTGAATCTTATTAACACTGCAGCATCCCTCCATCTCTGTGTTGATGTTTTCAAAAGAAATAGTTCTCTCTTTTTTGTATAAGGTATTGACACGTGTTCAGCACTGACTCAGTGCCATTGCCCAAATCCTGCCCAAGGGTTAGGGTTAGACTTCTTTCTATGGACTTTGGTGCAAGGAGTGAGCACTTTGCAAAGTGAGACAAACTTGTTTCCAGTCAAAAAGGCTGTTTAACAGCAATATAAAGCACCAACCATATTCTTAAGATAGTCTAGAACTAAACAGGTACAGATTTTATTTGATGAGCCTTGAGTTAAGTGGCTAAAATCAGGTTTTCCCCATGTCACTGCTGGCAGCCATGTTTTCATAATGTGGCCATAACTCACTCAAACACAAAAACATGTGAAATATTGGAATAAGAGATGCAGTTTTCCATTAAAATTCAGTTTCTGAAATTTTCCTTACTTTATCAACCGTGATAGCAAAGTTCTGTCAAATTGTGCTCCTTTCCACATGTTACCATGGTCACCAACTGAGTGCACACTTTCTTTCAAAAGTCAGTCCATCAGCTATTGCACTATTGCACGGGATTATTAATTAAGCTGTTTCCTTGTTAGTGGGGACAAGTTCCAGGTTCTCGACTGGTGCACACGGGCCATGTTGAGGACTGAAGATCTTGAAGACCAGGGCCAACTGCTGGCCAGTGTTTTTAATCTGAAACTACTGGAGAACCAAGAGGACCGTGCTGTCAACTACATGCTGAAGACAGCCAGTATGTAAGTATCTAAAGTAGAAGAAAGGCTGGATGCCTCTGAGCAAACTGACCAATCACAGTATTTCAAACAGAAAAGAAAAGAAACGCTATGCGACACTGGAACAGGTTTAAACAAGCATTTTTGCTTGTGTCTGTAGTTCACTCACCTTTGAGTGTAAATGTTTACCTCTTGAGTATGTTGTTTGTATGTGTGACTGAGTAAAAGTATCCCTACAACTACAAAGTCAGAAAATGTCAAGTGGTCTAGTGCCATCTCTTTGTAAATTCATCAAAAAATGATGTTTTTTAATGCAGGTGTTAATTTGATATTTGACACAAATGAGACTGATTTAAAAGAAACTACACAACAGAATGAACTACACTATTAATCAGTAGGTATGCATCAGAAGAGTTGAGCTTTCAGGACCTGAGGCTAAAGGTTCATGATTTGGGAACACAATTTGATCATTTCCCTGGGGATTTTTATCTCTAAATGGAGTTTGTTGACAAAGAAAAGTATAATATATCTGAGTCTAAATGTTTCTGTGCACAGGAGTGACAAACTGCGATGGATATGTGCTCTCACTCCTAACCGACGCACTCGCTTTATGTCCAGCACCAGTGCACATCAAGCAGGTGAGACACAATATCACACTGACGGTGTGAGCAGTCGTCGCCACCACGCCCTGGAGCTATGAACTCAGTGCGTATGTGATCTTTAGACTCTCCACAGGTGCAGTGTATTCAGTCGTACTCTTCTCAGGAGCCAGATGAACTCTCCATTGAGATGGCAGATGTTTTGAACCTCCTAGAAAGAACAGATGATGGTGTGTATTAGGACTTATCTGCTCTGATATCTCTTTTCAGACCGTTGCTTGTAAATTAAGTTAAAGCTCCAGTGTGTAAGAATTAGTGACATGTAATGTTGAGGCTGCAGATTGGAACGAACTGTATATTCCCCCATTTTCATGTGCGTCAGGAAACAAGTAAGCGTCAGTGTATATTAAAGGCTACTTCTAGTGCGATGAAAACAGATTTTTAATGGAAAGTGATTATACACGCACACACAAACATAATTATGTATTGTATATTCAATTTCTGCCAATAAATAATTCAAAATGTTACACACTGGACCTTTTAAGAAATAAAAATCTCATTCAGTTATTTTTGTTTCTCCAGTGGCCGTCTCATCCTGTCTTTTAAAATATGCCACCTCTGGTGTTTTTGCTTTTTTTCTATTTCAGGCTGGATGCTGGGTGAAAGACTCCATGATGGTGAGAGGGGCTGGTTCCCAAGTCGCTTAGTGGAGGAGATTCAGAGCAAGGAGGTCCGAGCCCAGAACCTTAGAGAGGCCTTTAGGATCCAGCAAGCCCAGGAAGGTGGTGCAGGCTCACAAAGTGCAACCAGGGCTGGAGTGGGCAGAGCAGGGAGACGCACCCCAAAGGTGTCCAGCTTCTCCACTCCTTGGACTGATGAAATGGGGGAAAGCAGTGACATGAAGCATTGAATCAGTAAAAATGATGAACATCAGTTTTTTCAGGACCCATTATGCACTAAGAAAGAAAAAATAATCAAGACACACCCAACAATTCCAACAACTAAGACACCTTGTCCTTTTGATTTTCATTTAACAGTGGATGGTTTTTAGAGATCCACACTTTTGTCTCAGTGATCAAAGTGCTTGAACAAGAGATGCTGCATGTCTCAAAAATGTGTAGTGAATGTGTTTTGTTGGCCCTCAAGTTATCAAGTATAATGCATGACACAAAGGTTTGTGGTTGGACGGGAGCTTTGTGTGGTAATAACTTGAACCCTAACAGTCTAGATGTACTGTAAGCTGCATGGGCAAGGTTTAAAACTTTGAATGTGTTCATGTGCACACTTTTATTGTAAAATAATCACAACATAAGCATTTACATTTAATTGTACAGTGGCACTGAGAGCTCAATGCTCTGCAAAGCACATGCAAATAAAAAAGAGAAGACAATAAATGAGAGAGTTTAATCAGTTTGGCTCATATACTATTTATAAAAATGGACATAGTCTTCTGGTTTGAAAAGTGAAGCCTAGGAAGTAGGACCAAGTAGCAGTTAGCGACCAGGTGGTTGCAAAAACGAATTTAGTTTGAATGAAAGTCTAAGGGAAAATGCCTACTTGTTACTTGACATTTTCTTGAAGAGTTAATGGTCTCCACTGCAATATTTGTTTTCTTTAGAAGTATGTGACGTCAGTTTTGTAAATTATGTTACCATTTAGGGAAAAATTGATTATGCAGCACATACAAGTGGACACCACTGGCTGTATATTAAATAGGGGACGTAGTCTTCTAGTTTCCCCCATGTAAAAATAATTGAATAGCCCGCAGGGGGCGATTCCCTGGTAAAAGGAGCCTTTGACTTATGACATTAATAACCATTTTCCTGAGGAGTTAATGGTCTCTGCCGCTAGTCTCAGGTGTTCTTCAGAAGAAAATGATGTCAGTTTTGTAAATATGAGTGGACAACAGTGTTCAGTAGTGGCCTGGATGGAGATGATGCCTGTGAATTTCTTTTTGCAAAACCCCAACATGGCACTGGCCAAATCTCCAGTTTAGTCTCCAAAGGCTTCAAATTGAGATTTAAGATCGTTGTTGATTATGTCATTTTGTGTTGCATTTAACGTCTATGGATTTCCTGACAGGGAAACCCGTTGCTTCAAAATTAGTGAATTTTGCAACCAGAAGACTACGTCCACTTTTTATATACAGTCTATGATTTGTCAACATATGCAGCATTGAGGAAAAAATATGTACATGAATGAGGAGTTGATTTCAATTTTCCAATAATGTCCTCACATTTTAAAACTTGTTTGAATGTTTTCAGGATGTTTTTTTTTTTTTTTTTTTTTTTTTTTTGTTTGGATGATGAATGGTTGAAACTTGAGTTGTGCTGAAGGTACTTGGATTGACTGGCCAACAAAGGCCAATTTGTTTGGTAATTAATTCTGTGCTCTGCGATGAACCCCCAGATTTTTACTGTCATGATCAGTCCTAAGAGCAAACACAAGCGGAACGCAGCCTCTGGTCTGTTCTGTCAAATAACAACAAATCTGGACATCTGACAGCCTGCAGCGTTTTTTTCTCCAGAGAGGTTAAATCACTTTAAAACTCTGTTTAACAAAAACCACACACATACAAACACACATGGGTTTGCACAGCTATTCTTTAAAGGACTCACACCGACTTCGGTTCATTTGGACCACCTGCACCGAGCTTTATCCCTAACCTTAACCAGAACTAGTCAATGCCTGACCCTTAACAATACTTACAAATCGTAGCCCTAAACTTAACCAGTTCATCAGAAATGAGGTTCTGCCTCATTAGGACCACGTTTTAGTCTCCATGAGGACAACTGGTCCTGACAAGGTCAGTGTTTATGGCAGAAATGGTTCTAAAGAGGTTACAAATATAAAAACACACACACACACACACCATATCCCCCCTCACTCTGTGTCTCTCTTGTTATTAATGCCAGATAGCTGCAATATGGTGTAAAAATGCATAAGATGTATCAATACTATGAATCAGCCTAATTGTAAAACCTGTGTGTCTTCAAAAACAGTTTGTGTACAGCAGTGCAATCATTGAATGTTGAAAATAATATTCATTTTGTAAGATGTAAATTATTGTTCATAAAAAAGCAATGATCAGAGATGTGTGTCACTTGCCAGATAATTTTGAGTCATCTGAATGTTTATTGTTACATTTCAACGGAATTGTATTTCTAAAGTGCACTTATAAATGCATACAGGGAAGATGATGGAACTCACCAGCCGCACTGCAAAAGGTACACTCGTTATTCATGGGTGTACGGATGGGGGATGGGATTGTCGTTTAAGGTTAGGCTAAGTGTGGATTCCCCCAGCGTATCTGAAAGACAGTTCAGGCTCACTTGATCAACAATATGTTTCGTCAAAGAGGACGTTTCTAAGTGCAACTTGAAATGGAGAGAAAGTGTCCGTTTTCCGAACTGAACTGAAGTAAGCCACAAGTAATCGGGCCGACCTGCCACAACGTCCTGTTTTAACTTGTGTGTTGTGTATGATGATGGAGGAGGAGACAAAAGCCACTGCTCTCTTTGAAAATAGGGGACTATTCTCTAAGACAATTTAATTTAACAAGTTCACACACCCTCAACTGGTCCTACCACTGTCTCAACACATGCATGTCATGTACAGTATGACATGTGCACAGTAGTACTTCATTCAATATATGAACCCAAAAAAGAGTCTGACTCTGACCACAATAGTTACACTGTAACCTCTGAGGTTAATTTATCTTCCCACTCTTTTCTCTTGTTGTATGAATTACCATGAAATGTGAAGTGTACAACATATGCATTACCTGTATGGAACTGGAAAAACTGAAAATTACAATTCAAAAGAACTTAACAACAACAACAAAAATAAGGTGATTATATACACATAGAATAGGATTGCAGCAACATCACACTCTGATTTCCAACATTAACACCTTTTAAAAATAGGTAAAATGACATATACATGAGAAACAAATACCAAACTCAGACCAACCTAAAACCAGCCTCTTTAGGTTATTACAGAAGTATAATTACACACAAAGACTTGTTCATGCATCTGTTTTCTTCCACTTTATGGACTTCCATTCATTTGGACAACCTGAACAACAAAGTATTATCCTTGTCCTTAAACCATAACAAGTTAATTCCAAACCTTAACCTTAACCTTTTCTAATTCCAGAAGATGGCAGTGTGCAACATCATGGATGCAAGCAACTCTTAAACCCCATACAATAAGAAAGAGGAAGAGGAAGAGGAAGAGGAAGAAAAAGCCGGGGAGTGTCACTACCCGATCTGTACCGGAAATCCAATTTGTACTGCGCATGTGCGAAGTATGACAACTTCCTGTTACTGCGTTTGTTTCACGACAGTTGTGGTTGCCGCCATGGACCACTTTGACTTTCATTGTGCTTTGCAGGAACATTTGTCGAAGGGAAACTTTCCAGATAATGTTTTTCGCGCTGTTCGAGTCAAAACATATGTATTGATTTTATAATGACACTTCCAAACCCACACAAATAAAATTTGGGGGTAAAGTTTCATGAGTTTGTCGCGCACATTCATGCCACCACAACTGTGATTGTTTGGGGAGAAGGAGGAGGAAAAAAAAAAAAGATATTTCTCAGGATAAGTTTTGAACGTTGCTGCACAACCCCAACACGGCTTTACTTGAAAAGCCGTGGCACACAACTTAAGTTAAAAAAAAACAAAAAAAAAAAACACTTTTTGGAATGTATAATAACAGTGGGGTTTTCTCAAAGCTACTGAGTTTTGCCACAAGGGGAAAAAAGAGTGTGCTGATTGGTGCACACCATGTGATCTCAAAACAGGATGCTAGAGCAATGGAAATTAATCTGGCTTTAATCTGGTGGAATTGTTTCTATCAGCTTTTTTTTTTTTTTTGCCATTTTCTCTGTCAAAGGTCATCGAAATTGTAGTTGTAGCTTACCATTTGTACTCGAACCGTACATTTTGATGTAGGATTTATGGCGACGAAAAAGTAGAAAGTGACTCATAATACTTGAATGTGTTTACTGATTGGTGCGTTTCTCCTACATATAAACAGGTCGACAGGGGAACAGAATATCATTTCTTCTGAATGTTCCTGCAAATTCTATGGGAAATTTTTTTTGCATTTTTTTGTTTAAAGCCCTCAGAAAAATGCATGTTTTAATGCCTGATTTCAGATGTTTCTCAAAAGCGGTTGAATGAGTTTTGTATTTTATTTCTCCTCTTCTTCTTGGTACTTAAGTAACCAGCTGCTTGGATGAAGTCCTTATTTAAAGACTTGCCTTGCCTTTGTAATGTTGACCTTTGTTTTCATAGTAAATGCAAATGTGGACAATTCTAATATGTTGGTTGGTAGGTTGGTTAAATCAGAGCCAAAACAAAAAGGTTCCTTGTATCGTCTGCTACTCGGATCCACACTATACTCCCAGTTAAGCCTGGGTTTCAAAAAAATATTTTTTTTTCAAAATATCTATCAAATAGTTTCCTTTGCCACATTCAATCAACAGCAGTCACACAGCCCCATCAGTTCCTGCAGAACCTGGTGCAGTGGTTTGTCTGTATCTTTGCCTTCATCCAGCTCAGCACAGTGAAACTCTGCCAACAGCTCATCCAAGCTCTGCTCATCGTAAGTGGACACACCTGTGTCCTGGACTTGCATTAAATGATTCTTGTTAGTTCCAGCCTGCTCAGTATCACACTTCTCCCTGTTTTCAGTCTTCGTGTTCAGCTTGACCTGATTCTTGGCTTTCTCCCTGGTGATCCCCTGCAAGGTCTTTATTCTGGCCCCCACCTCATTTGTGGCCTTAGGACGAGTCCCACCTTCCTTCAAACTTGTCCTCTTTGGGCTGTGACACTTATCTTCTCCTACAGCTTTCCTTTTTGTGGCTTGCAGTTGCAGGACTCCCTTCAGCACCTTGACTGGGTTAATCGGTTCATCGTTGACCCTGACGACAACATCAGTGTGTCCTGGCTTCTTGCGGCGCAAGGGACAGTGTGTCTTCTGGCAGCTGCCGAGCTGTTTTTCCCAATAACAGCAAGTCTGCGTTCATTTTTTTGCGATGTTCATGTGTCTGAAACTGCAGCTGCTCTTACAGCAGCGTCCTTCCAGCCACAGGTTGCAGACTGTCTCGCTGCCCTTTGCCTTCTCACCGTGTCTAAAGGGACAACTGCCTCCTTTAGTGCAGGTGGAGTAACAAAAGAGGAAGCAGTGCTCGAAGTTCACCATGTCGATGCTGCTGCTGCTGCTCTGCGTCTTAGTTCCAGTGCAGTTCAGCGTAGATGCGCTGTGTATTTTAAGTGTTTAGTTTAAGTGAAGTATTGTGTCTACTTAGTGCTTTGTCCATTAGAAGGAATCTCCACTGCATGCAGGAAACTTGTGTCCAAGGAATAAAGCTTTCAGTTGGACATGCAACTAGGTTTTATTCTTTAATGCAGACTGTGCTGTAGGCAGTGCACATAGCCCTTGGTCCGTTGATTGGTAGTAATATTAACCTGGTAATCAAATATTCAAATATTCTATTTCTGTTCTACTTCTTCTCCTTACCTCTTTTCTTCTTTGTTGTCTTCTAATACTTCTGGCAGGCACTTTTCCCCTCGCTTTAGCACTCACATTGTTTATGGACCTCAGTTTATCAAAGGAATCAAAGCATGTTCACACACATGACATGCTTTGATTAAATGACAAGCACCAGTCATCAAACGCCTGTCGAGTGAGGCTAATGAGAAAATCTCATGACCATTTCCTTGGACACTTAATCTGAACCCAAACAGTCCAAGCCAGAGAGCTAAATGAGTTCATCTCATTCAAGATGATGTGAAAAAAGAAAAAGAAGTGAAAACGAAAGTTTGCAACGTACAATATCAAGTTTGATGAACAAACTTTCACAAATGTGAAGAAAGAAAAATGCTCTCCAGCAATTGTTTAGGATGCTTAAAATGAATGGAAGTCAGAGCAGGACAGCTGCATGAATCTGTGAGTGCAGTTTTAGTCATCTCCATGGTAACAGCACCCTATCCTTCAGCTGACTACAGGTGACACAAGAATATTCTACATCAAAGGAAGACACCAAGACAATTTATCTGTCTTTTATATGTCACTTCTGACATATATGCAGCAGGATGGTTAAGATAAATGTAAGGTACAGCTTAAAAAGTAAAAGCTGCAGCCACTAATCACTGATCAAAGGCAGGTGAAGGCAGCACACATCTCCATTTTTAGGGCAGCATTTCACCTCTTAGTGTGCAGAGCCGTATTGGAAGAAGTCTTTCTTGCACTTTCACATGGAAACATTTTGATGTCAGGCCTTTTGTCCTGTCTTTGCAGGATGTCAGATATCGCACATGAATATCAAGGCAGATCAGCACACCTCTTAGTAAACATAAAGAACGGCATCACATAAAGGCAAGTCTTAACATGAGCATTCCACATACACTATTGTTTACTTACTGTATATGTACCTCCTGTATGTAGCATTGGGAGAAAAAAAAAAATACTCCCTTACCATTTACAGTCCGTTAATTGACATGTGAATGTGAACCAGGAAGGATAAAAATTTCCTCAGAAAGCTTTAAAACTGTAGTTCCCAATCTTTTTACACCAAGTACCACCTGAGACAATACTACAGCTACAGACTTTTCACAGGAAGCAGATTTATTCTATAGGCTAAAGTTAGATTAAGATGGAGTAAGAGATACAGTGACTCTAGCTATTATTTTTCTGTAATTTCCTTCATTTCCTGTGCACTGCGGTCAGAATTCCTCAGCTGATTTTCAGAGGAAAATATTTCTGATTTTCCTCTGCAGTTGTACCACCAGAGGAAGCTCACGTACCACTGGTGGTACACGTTCCACATTTTGAGAACCATGGCTCTATGCTATAGGTGGTTTAGCTTATCTTAAGCCTGTAGCAAACACTTTCATGTTTCAAAACAGAATAATCTTCTCGGCAAACGTTCCTTGTTCATCCTTACGTTGTGCAGCACAATGAGGAGCAGATGTCGTCTGAGATGTACAACTTTTAAGCATAGCTGTTTTTTTCTTTTTTCCACTCATCCTGTTATGCGTTTCCCCTTGTGCCTCTACAGTAAAACATGTTTGGAGCAACTAAGACAGGAGGACAGCCAATTCTTGAAAAGGTCAGCAATGAGAGCCTCAGGTATATATACCCACTGCAGAAGGTAGGCAGGGCTCAGGTAACAAAGCTGTGTATGTAAGCAGGGACACTGCACCTGTCATCCCAAAATATGTTTGTACATTAAAATCTCTCCGGTTATTTTTTAACAGCATCTCATTTGCAGTTGGTGTGAAACTATTGGCTTTTGTTAATTATTCATTAATAATTATTTTACACTGTATTGATTTGAATAGGATAAAAGGGAGCAATGGGTCCGAGCACCACATGATGCAAAGGCACTGTTATTTTTGCTTTGACTATTATTATTCTTTTTCCCCAAAGAAATGCCTTCTGGGGTCTTGAACATGCATAAATCTTTGTTTAAATTCCGAGGGTGATTAAAAATTCTTTTTAAAAAAATTCTACTGTGGTTCGCCATGGGCATCACAACATGGCTCAACCGCATCCTCTAAAGCCAACCCGAGAGATGCCAGAGATCACATGGGGCACAGAGCCTTGTCTGCTCTGTGGTTGTGAGGATATTATAATTCCATTTGAGAATATTATGTTTCCAAAATCCCAATCACACCCTCTACTGGATAATCAGAACTTAATATCACCCAAATTATAACCCATTTTTTGGTCCACCTTTAAATTTATTAAGCTATTTATGACCAACACCTCTGTGAGAATACTAACAAAAACCTACAACTACTTCTTATTATTTTTTCATAGAAAAATTTGTACTCATTCACTCTATTCTTTTGGTCTGTGTGCAAGGACACCGGTTTGGGTTGGGGGTGGCAGGTTTGTCTTGGACGCAAGCAAGTTTCAAGGAAAAAGGTTTGGAACCACTGCTCTAAAGTCACCCAGTTAGACCTGGAGATACTACATTTGGCAGGCATCTCAGGTCAATACAAGCAAAATTGTTTCTTGTAGCCATTGGTAAATTGTAAATCTTTTTTTAATTTCATGGTCATTTTTGGCAATGTTACATCTGGTACTTTCGACTGAAGGCAGATGAAATACTCATCCACGGAAACCACGGCAAAGCCGAACTTGGAAGAAAGCGTCCTGAGTTAATAGCAGCACATCCAACCTGTGCCCCCGACATACGTTGCTTTCAGCTTTGCCCAGTGAAGTCTTGTGTTAGTTCATGTAGGACAAGGTCGTCATATCAGCGAGCAGCCAGCTGATCACAGTTTATCAGACATTCTCCAATCAAAACCACTCAAATGCCAATGTGGTCCATTTGAATAACACTCTTCCTCCATTAATTTCTTGCCACACCAATGCTGCTACAAAGCTTTGCTATAAACACTTCAAGGCCAAGGAAGGTGTTGTTGCTCCTTTGCCTCCTGAGTGGAATCATTGGTCAGGAGGGGCAGAGAGGCTGGGTTATGAAGACAAGCCCGCATGCTCAGTGCCTTCTATGGAGAGCAAATGGAGATAACTATAGTCTGGAACACAAGTGTGCATCACACAGATCAGACATAACATTAAAACAGGGCACTGGTTGAAACATTGTGGGCTGATCAGTGAGTTTCTGTCTGTCAGACCAAGAAGTCATGGAGAATCGTTCAAAAGAGTTCAAAAATAAGTTGTAAGCAACTCTAAAATTTCAAGTGAGGCGTCGTCGGCTTTGGTGAAGCTCCTGTATGACCCACCAAGTGGTAGAGATATTATAAAGACTGAAATACATGGTACGCTGTCAGGTGGCTGTGCCGGCTCCGGTGTCATCTTCCCCTCTCTGCTCTCCTCCCCCCACAGTCAGGAGGAGACACTGACAAAGGACACGAATAAGAAAGGAAAGGAGAAGAAAGAGAAAAAAAAAGAGCCAGACAAGATTTTTGGTGTGAGTGTTATTTATATTTTCCTTGTCTTCTATTGCGGTGTTTTCTGCTTTTTACTGTATGTTGACACTAAATATGACAGCAGACGTTGTTGAGTGAAATGACACAGTGATGCACAGGAAGACGGAAGACAAAACAAAAGCAAGCAAACAAACTCTTTTCTTTACTCATGGCTTAATGTGAAATGAATAAAATGTGAAAGGAGATGGATTATAATCCACCACGTGCATATACTGAAAGAGAAAAATCTTACTGTTAATCTGTCTGCTTACAGAGAGAGATTCCCATAATGGTTCTATCTAACAATGCCAAAAATTTGTTTGTAATATGTCTTAATATGTATATTCCACAAAATGTATGTTTGCTGTTCTTTGTTTTACCTGACAGATCTAGAACTTTTGTTTTCAGTTGTGTGTTTCCCTTCTTGTTTGGTTTTGTTACCTCTTCCCTTTCTGCTGTGATACACCAGGGAAGAGGCACATGGCTTTTTCCATCCCTCATGTTTTGTGAAGAACCTTCCTTTTTCATATAGATGTATTTATATTCAATAATATATGTGTTTATTTACTGTATATTTATATACACGCATTTTTACTTATTCTTAAACTTCCATCTCTTCCACTCCTTTGCTGCGCACAAGAACTGACTTGTTTTATGTCACGACAGACAGAAGCACTGACTGAAAATGCAGAGAAACACACATGAACATTTTCAGGAGTGAATTCTACTGCTAAAAAAACCCCGAGTCCTTCAACAGTTTGATGGGAGAAACGCTTCTTATCCCTGCACTGCTGCTGCTCTATACACACAAGTGCTCCTTCAGTCAGGCCTGATAGTTTTGCTTGACAAAGTCAGTTTTGAGATGAAGGATTCAGCATACAAATAATGTTTCATCATTTCTGTTCATGAAGCTCAGACAGAGCCAAAAACAAAACAAAAAAAATTATTAAAAGTTACATACTGCAGCTTTGATGTTTAATTTACTTTTTTTGTTTGGCTAACATTGTCATCACCTCCCCTGTAGGGACTGACTCCAGTCTTTGGACCCTTACCATCCCCACTGTGTCGCCTGCCTCCTCTGAGAAGACTGAACGCCTCCGGCCCTGACCCTCTCTCTGGAAATGCCCCTGCACTCCCAGGTTCGCTCAGCCGCTCTCAGGGGCTGGAACTATTCAAGTCTACCACACTGGTAAGGGCCCAGTGCTGTGATGTGCTATTTGATGCAAAGTTTGCAGTAAACGTAAAGATAACAGTATCATTAGAAAACGAGGTAGAGCACAACCCCAAGACAAATGCATATACAGTATACCTTAAATACAGCTGATATTTGTGTTTAAGTTTTACGATTTATTTGTGTGTGTGTGTATGAGGAGGAAGATGAGGGGCAGAATGGAGAGAGAGAAAATAGGGAAAGCAGAGAGGAGGTGGGTGAGATGGAGAAAGAGCAAGGGAATTGTAAGGAAGAGAGAAGAAGAGAAACTGTTAATTTCTGTGTAGGTGAGACTGAGGAGAAAGATACAGCGGATGATTGGCGACAGGTGACATGAATCACAGTCAGGAGAGGAATGAGAGAGAGCGGTGACAACAATGAAGATGTAGAGCGGTGCTTTGAAAGCCAGCGTGATGAAACCAAAGACAGAGGCGACTGTGGAGGATTCAGAGGAGGAAGCAGACACAGGAAAAGAGGCAAAAAAGTAAAAGAATGTGGATTCCAGTGAAGGTGGAGATGAGAATTGCTTTACTATTGACAAAGCTGAAGGGAGTAGAGAGAAGAAAAAGAAGAGAGAGAGATGAACTCAGTGGAAGCACAGATGATGAAGAAGGAGTTAAAGCAGAAGGTAAGGAAGAAGAGCAAAGGGAGCTATTGAAAGAGGAGAGGCTCGCTGATCCAGAAGAATCTGATGGAGAGTGTGGAGGACACGTTTAAGAGGTGCGTGCCGAGCAAAGAGAGGATGAGTCAGATGCACAAAATCCAGCAATAGCATCGGAGAATGAGGAGGAAGTCGTTGGAAGTCCAACCTGCAAAGGACGACTTTGAGCACTTGCTGGAGTTGGATCTTGGTACACAAGATCCAACTCCAGTCGCCTAAAGGCTTTGTTATCCTCAGTGGTTGTGGAAGAGGATGTCATTGTGCTAGAGAATAAAAGTGGTCAAAGGTCCACTGATCAGTCTGTCCGCTTTTATGCTGGCGGGTGATGTAACAGTTGTTTTTTTTTGTGTGTGTGTTGATTCAGACCTGCTTCCTTGTCACTGAATGTGTTTGTTACCGCAGGTGGGTGACAACATCACTAAGACGTCTTCATCCTCCATGGAGGAGGAGAGGAAGAGATTGTTGACAGAGAGGGAGGAGAGAGTCCATCTCCTCCAGGAGGAACTGAGGAGAGAAGAGGAGGAGGTGACAAAGAGACTGAAGGAGCAGAGTGAGGCCACGCTGAAAAGGTTACGGATCACTCTGGAGAAAGAGAAATTAGCGGAATATGTCAGGCTGAATGCCCAGAAGAAGCAGGACATGGAACATCTGGAGGCAGAGTTGAAAGAGCAGCTGGAAGCAGAGAGAACCAGACTTCAGGGACAGAACGAAGAGAAACTGAATGCCCTAAAAAAGAAGGTGAGTGAGGAGGATGCTGGCACATTTGTATGTATTTTGTCCTCTTTTTGTTGTTTAAATTTTGCTTCTCTGCATCAATAATAACAGAAATTACAAAATTCTAACATTAATCTTCCAGAAATTGACAAGACATTGCCTGCAACCAGGTTCCTAATGGATGATACCAACATATTTATTGTCTTTACCAACTTGCCATCATGTTCTATTGAAGAAGACATGGAACTAGTAATTGAGAGCATTAACTTTGAAGGTTCTGTATGTCCCCACAAGTATTAGGGTCATACTTAAGAAAAAACAATTTAATTGTTTTGAAAATGAATGTTGACATGTTTTATGTGAGATAATGATTTGGAATAAAGTTGACTAAAAAGTTGAAAGACGGAGATGGGTTATAATTTATACCTTATGTTTTTGACCACAGAGGACAAAAGGTGTATGGCAATCGGGAGGACATTACGATGGTTAACCGTTTTTCAGAATAAAGCCTTTATGGTGGTGTTTTCCCTCCATCCACATGCTGTAACAGCAGCTGTTTATTATGAGAACCAATATGCTATAAAGCGTTGGCTTTCTGACAATGATGGAGATGCTGTGCTCCTGGAGTTCCACTCCTTCTGGATCCAAAATGTTAATTATTAATCTGACATTACACTGCCTTTCAGAGTGTGAAGCCAGTGCTACACACTTGCACCAGACTGTGGAAGCTATGCCTGACGTCATGCGGCAGTTTAGTAGCACAGAATCAAAAAAACAGATGTGTCAGCCTTTTTCTGCCCCATAGGAGACCGAACTGCAGGATCAAGCTGGTCAGTTGGAGCTGAGAGCCAAAGAGCTGAAGGACGAGGAGAACATGCTGCAGACCAAGGTTTTGAAGCCCATATTGTATGTACGATGAATCATAGATACTCTAGCGTGAAATATGTGGGCTAATTGTTTTCATCTCTCGTCAGATAGCAGATCTGAACAGAAGGAAGACAAAGATGGGAGAGGAAGAGCAGGAGCTGGACAGGCAGATCGAGGTGTGAGGCTTGACTTTTTCCCCTTGTGACGAGATCTAAGCTCACTGTCACCTCAAACTACAGTACCAACCCATTATTTATGTGTGTGTTGGCTTTGCCCCAGCTGATCCAGCAGAGAGACCCGCTGAGGGAGGAGCTGGAGAGGCTGACAGAGGAAAAACACCAAGCCCATGAACTCATCCAGAGAGCCACGGAGGAGAGGAGCGAGGCCAAGGAGGAGGAGGAGCAGCTGATGGAAGAGCGAGACCAGCTGAGGGGGGAGCCGACAAAGATGAGAGAGGAGAAATGTCAAGCCTGGGAACTCATCCAGAGAGCCAGGGAGGAGAGGAGTGAGGCCAGGGAGGAGAAGGAGCAGCTGAGAGAGGAGAGAGACCAGCTAATGGAAGAGCTGGAGAGGATGAGAGAGGGCAGAGAGCAGCTGAGGGAAGAGCTGGAGAGGATGAGGGAGGAGAAACACGAAGCCCAAGAACTCATCCGGAGGGTCAGGGAGGAAATGAACAAGGCCACGGAGGAGGGGGAGAAGCGGCTGAGAGAGGAGATAAAAAAAGCCAGAGATGAGAGCAGGAGAGCGAAGGACAAGGAGAAACTGGAGAGCAGAGTGAGGCTGCTGCAGGAGAGATGTGAACATCTCAGACACAGAGTCAGGTAGCCTACAGTTTACCTACACAGGACACCAACACAGCCTGAAGCAACCCTTCTTAAAAGTAAAATTCTACAAACACAACAGTAGCAACAAAAATAATAATAAAAAAAGGAAACTGTTGACCATTTTCACTTCATTTAATGTAATCTCCTGCTTGTCAGTCAGTGACCAAACTTTAAGGAAAATAAAAGTAAATCAAATCATACTTTATCAGTGGATATACAATATGAAACTGAGAAAAATGTGGGCTGGTTTGCACTTTGTCTGTCCAGTGAGTTGGAACAAGGCGAAGGAGGTCCCTCCCTTAGACAAGAGCCAAAACAGGACAAGAAGAGGGAAGAGAAAACAAAGGCAACAACGCCTCCTAGTGACAGGAATGATGCAGTGCTGTACCTAGATGACTCACTACCTCTCTCCCCTTTACCTGACATTCAAAGCAACATGGACAAGTAAGGAGACACACTCAGTATTTACAGAATTCACTTCTTCTTCTCTCAGCTTCTGCACTTTAGCGGTCTTCCTCCACCTTGCCCTGTCCCTTGTGTCCTCTTCTGTTACACCAGCTGTCCTCATGTCCTCCTCCACCACATCCATGAACCTTCTCTGTGGACTGTGGGCTTCCTCTTTTCCTCCTGACCAAAGATTATTACATTTATTACAATTTTCGTTTAGCTTACTGGGACACCCCTTTGCAGTTGCACTAGGTAACGGCTACCATCCTGGAGCACAGACGCAACAGAGCGATACAGCACAATAATCCCACAATACCATAAAATAATGCAAAATGACAAAATTATACAGCAAAAAGTCCAACAGTATGTATTCGACAAAACAACAAGTCAGTCACAAACATACGCTTGCACAGAAGAGCAAACATTACACCACGTCTATATTTACATAACCAGTGGCAGTTTATAAAATAGCGTCTTAAAACCTTTTCAATAAAAGAAAATTGCTCTTGATCTCAATAACAATTTTAGGCAAGCAATCACTACACAGCTGTTTGGTTTAACCTCTTGTGTGCGTAGTTGATGATGTTTCTGTGCTTTATCTCAAGAATCATTTTTGAATGGAGGGTTTTTATTTGTATTTGGATTCATATGGGAATTGTAGGATCTTCCATCACTGAACACATTGTTCAGGGCCGACTGACCATTAACTGAACCTGATCTTATGACCCCAGGTCTGTACGTTTGTTGCAGCTGTGTTGGTCTCTCTGCATGGCTGCGTGATGGGCTGCAGGTGTGCATGGTTGAGTGAACGTTATGTGTGGGGAGTGTTTTGATGGATCCTGGTAGCTGATTGGTCTGGCACGGAAGGTATAAGAGGCTGTTTTTCTAGCAGCTTTGGCGGATTTCCTTGAAATTACCCATGGCCAGACATTTTGTTTGGGTTTAACAGGACTCAAAAAGTGTGTGATTGTGTTTGCTACTGGTGTATTGGGAGTTGGGGAAAAGGGAATATGTTTTCTTTATGTTGCATGCAGGTTTTCCCAGAGGCATGGACCTATGGGAAAATGAATGAATGTCTGGTGGTGGTTTCTACTGCTTTACCTCATTTGCTACATGGTGCGCATTCAGAGATGGTCTTCTGCAAACATTCAACAAGGCATTTCTGTCCAGAAGACAGAAATATTTCTGTATGACTTCTTTTGAACCATTGTGACTAAACTCTAGAGATGTTTGTGCATAAAAATCCTCGTAGATCTGTACTCTTCTAAAATACTCAGACCAGCCTGACTGACTCGTAAATCACCTTTCCTCTTCATTCTGATGGTTCTCTTTGACCTCCAGTAACTCATCTTGACCAATCTCCACGTGACCAAATGCTGCCAGTCACTGACATGACATAGCTTTTTTGCTAAAATAAGAAAAAAATTAAGTGGTTGATAAGAATATTCAGCGCACTCATCTACCATGAGCCTTTATTCCTACATATTTTAATTATCCAGGTTACCATGTTACATTTCCTCACGGCCCACCTCCATCCGTAAACCCATTGTCTTTGTGGAGCGGGAGAGCGGCCAACTTAAGGAAAGACCGACAGCTCTGTGGGCGACTCAGTCCAGCATTTCTCTGGACTTCAACGTGGTGACTGAAGAGATGATAAAAGACCTACTGCAGGTAAATAGGAGCATAATGACAACTGGCCTGATTGACCTGACCGGTGAGGTTTAATCAGAATTAGTGTTAATTTCTGATTGTTTTTTTCCCTTGCTCTGTCAGGAAGTTAGAAATGTGTCGCAGCTGGAGCAGAAAGTACGGAGAGTGAAAGAAGATCAGATTCGGCAGCTGAAGAGCGTGAGAACTCAAGAGGTCAGGAACAAACATCAGGCTGGTCCTGCAGTGTCATGGGAAATTATAGAAATATTCAAATTTTACATAGAAGTTTTTTACAACTGAGGGAGGTGGAAATGCTGGCTTATTGATTAAAGGCCAATGCCAATAAGTGCCATGGAAAAGCCTCAGCGAATAAAGGATGGCATTAGAAACTATGACTGAAACGTCACTCCAGATTCTGCGCTACACCGGACAAAACATTCCTCAATTGAATGCAAAATGCAAATATCACTGGAGTAATAGATAAACAGCAGCAGGAGCTGAACACTTTTTAATCCCACTCTTTTTGACCATGGTTGGTGCTCTTCATGCATGTCATCCAGTTGTGCCCCCTCCTCCTGCAGTGACTTGGGCTTTTTTGAAATGTACTACACATAATACACGTAATACACATTTTCGTTTACCGCAATTATTTTTTTTTCAATTCTGTTAGAATTCAATGCATTGCAATCCGAATCAAGCTTGTTGCAACAAGAATCTTATTTCCCTTCCAGTAATTTGTAATCATTTAGAAAAGTGATGAGAAGTATGTTTTGTTTATTTATCAAAAGATTAGGTGTTTTAGGTTTGTTACAGTCCCAGTCTTTGCGAACACAAGCCAACTAGTTACGTATACGTGCTGTTCTGTCGTCTCTCTGCTCCTTCAGCCTTTAGTGACCGATGACGTGCCTGAGTCAGATCTCAGCTGTACTTTGGAGCCAGTGGTCAGAACAGGTAAAACATACTGATAATTGTGTGTAGCACACAGTATCCTACTTCTCTTTCAATTATTTATGACATTTTCATTCAGCCTTTTCCCCATCTCCATCTTCTCCATGTTGCCCTGTCGTCCCACAGCCCCAGCCAAAGTTCTGGAGTCTTTGCAGCAGATCTCGGACCATTTCAACACTGTTCTGAGCACACTGGCTTCAGTAGCTCAGAGGCCACATGGTGGTGCCACACCTTACACAGCCTTCCCTGTGTCCACAAATCAACCTCATTTCATGTCCTCATTTAACCCACATATGCATCAGACGCACAGCCATGGCAGCGGCTCCAAACCCCCTCTTCTCTCTACGAGGCTCCCGGAGCCTTCGTTGAACTGGGCGACTCAGAGAAGCTGTGCAGCCCCTGCTCTCTGCAGCGTCTCTGTGAGCAGCGGGCTGAAGGCCTGTGATGACCTCATCAACAGGCAATGGAGCCACACTTTTCCTGGTACACTGGACACCGTAATTGTTAGATAGATAGATAGATAGATAGATAGATAGATAGATAGATAGATAGATAGTTGTATCCTATTTTAATAGTTTTCCGTCATGAACTGTTACTCTATTCTACAGGAGCAGCTATGAACCCAGTCACCTCCAACAGTATGACATCCACCTCAGCCTACTCATCATACACTCCTTCAAGGTAGCCTGCAGTACAAAGTTCGTCATGATTACAGCTTTCACTAATGTTCTCGGTGTAGTCTAAACTGTGTTTGTGTGTGTTCCTTCAGTAAATATAGCAACAGTCTGTGTTCTGTGGAAATGGACGGTCAGAGTCTGCAGAGACGGATCGACAGCATGAAGACGTGGTTGGAGATGCGCAAAAAAGACACCAGCATGTATCCTTCTGTTCCACACACTCGGTAATATATGGCTATGGGATATATGGGATGGGCATGTTCCATGCAGCACTGAATATAATTTTCTCTAAGGACACCCTTTGAGACACTGTCCTGTAGGGGCAGTAGCGGGCTTCCTAACAGCACCCATAGGAAACGAAGTTGCAAGGGCATCTTATATGGCACTGCATCACTTTTCTCTACTCGAAAGACACTCCTTTTAGAAACAATCAATTTTTTAAATGTATATTTTGCTTTAGACGCCACAAATGAATGGCAGCCAGTAGGGCACTTCATGTCTTACCGCTCTAGAGGGGACTTTACTGTGCTGCCTTTTTTGTCCAATAAGGCACCAGCGAATAGATGGTTGGGGCTTGAAGAGCACACAATCCCAGTGTGGAAGAATTTTTCCCTCCCTTGTCACGGGACCAATTTGGCCTTCTCATACCAAAAAAGGATATAATCATCATCTTTCACAACTTTCTCTGCTGTTTCCTCCTTCCTCTTCATTGGTTTATGTGGGTTAAGCTTTTCTTCTTCATTGTCACAGTGAGATGTAACTTCCGAACACACGTGACCGATTTGTCCATCTGGGCTGCTGTAGATACATGGTGGTACAAGATGATGGCCGCATTAAAACAACATCCATGTCTAAAGTACATAATGTAAACATTATGTACTTTTAATGTATATTTCAAAGCACATGTACACTTTTACAAACTTGTGGGTATTGAGTAGTGACATTATGGAGATTTGTCAGTTTTCTGTAATGTCCTCTGATGCTGTGCAGGAAAGACTGTATGGATGTGTAATGTTAATGGAACAACTGACATACTGTAATTCTGTTATTTCTTTTTTACTCTCCATCCTAATTACTTAGTCAAGAGTGTAATTTACTGATGTGTCGTGCTCTTGTTTGTCTTTAACTTTACACTTTCAGACCTTTGTTAACTCGCTATCAGATCACGTCCTCTGAGAAGGACTTGACCTGACCAGACCTGGACAGAAAAAACAGCCATATCAGAGTCTTTGATGACTGAGGACATAATGCACAGTTATGCATTATGTCGCCCCGAATCCTTTCAGGCCAAAGGTTGTTGGGGTAAGTCCAGCCTTCGCTGCTGTGAGTGGAGGAATAGCTCTCCAGAGGATGTGACCCACAGGTCACAAAAAACTGAGGACTTTCCTCCACAATACATGTTGCTGCAAAAAGGAGGCCATTTTATAGTCTATATAATATCATTGTGGGTGTGATGACCATTAGTATTATATTATATATATATATATATATATATACATATATATATATATATATGTATATATATATATATATGTATATGTGTGTGTGTCTGTATAGTGTATTTTAATGAAATATTTTTATAAATGTATTTTTATACGGTTTGTTTGCACACTTCTGGCCATAGGCTGGTAGTTTTTTTTTTTTTTTTTTTTTAAACACAGACAGTCTTAGTCAGTTATCACTTTGTTAACTCTCAGGAACTAAATAGCTGACTTGACCTGATCTGTGACTTTTGGCACCGTTCATTCATCAATGGAATAAAGGTCCAGTGTGTAAGAATTAGTGACATCTAATTGTGAGACAGCAGAGTGCAACAAACGTTGGCCTCTTCCACACGCTTCCATTCTCAAGCATGACGGGTAAAAACACTTTTGCTTTCCCACAATAGAAAGGGTGTGAATACTCTTTAGCTCTGTTCTTAAAGTTCACCCTCACACTTTGAAGCATGTACACAGTAAGTTAGTAAGGACAAGTGTGTGAGAGCCCCGTTGGCCATAATTTCCATAAATAGGCTTCTTTGTAGACATTGAGACTCAGATGACTAAGACTGACTATTCTTAAAGCAATCATACTATTATATAAGTTTCCCTATGAAACGTAACTCATTTCAATACATTTAAAAGAAATCCCACAAATGTGAAAAGGATACTTTTATTCAGTAACCACTCATTTCAATATCTGACATTAAAATCATTTTTCTTATACAGTATAGTGCAAAAATACCTTTGCAGTCAAGAATACAATCATCATTACCATCGATCAAATGAGACGGATGGCTAGCATGAGGAACTGACCAATCAGCACAGTATGTGATTAACATTATGAAAACATTAAAGGCCACTGAAGGACTGGATGGGACTCATATTGTCACATTTATGTTTGTAAACAAACACACACACACAGAGCATATAAACAGTAATTTCAAAAAGCACTGAAGATCAAATGTAATGTGGACAGTATAAAATAAGTTAATTTTGTGTGTACATTATCATCTTCATCGTCAACAGTAAGTAAACATAGTTACATTGACAGTGGCAACAAAGAGAAAACACTTCATCACTTAATGTTGATCCAGCTCATCATTGGCTCTTTGTTGGCACATTTGTGTCCATACAGGTGGGGGGGGGCTACACCATTCCCTGACTAGCTAATTGACTGAAAAAGGCAGGGACATGACTGTGAAAAGCCTGAAAAAAAGAAAGCAGGGAACTGGCTGTGCTCTTTGAGAAAATGAGATGGAAACAGAGAGAAAGAAACAAAGGGGTGGGGGCAGTAAGGCAGAGAAGAAGAGGTGAAATCAAGAAGTGAGGGATCTAGAAGACGTAGATCTTGTCTCTCTGGACTGTGTCAAGGTCGTCGTCCAGAGTCAGCAGGACCTAAGAGGGAATGGTGGACATAAAGTGTTAATGCTCAAGAGACATGAATGAAATACCGCTGCAACCTGTCAAAATATACAGTAGCCCCAATGACTGTTATTATTGAAATCAACTGCTAACTGAATTTCCAAAACACTAAATACATACCAAGATCACAACCAAAGTCTAATCTAATCTAATCTTTCATGGGCCATACCCCACATCCCCAGACATTTCATTCAAATTTACTGGCATAGTGAAGATGATAGTCAATGTGTGACAAGGAAAAAAAAACACTCTTGTTGATGTTGCTATTTAAAGATATATGACTGAATGTAAATGTAAACAGTTCTTTTATTGAAAAGACACAACAAACTACAATACCAGGAAGGATCCAAACAAGGCGATGGATGAGAGGAAGTGCCAAATGTCATGGTCATCAAAGAACAAAAGCAGGATACAGTCCCTGTTGTGCTCACGAGACTCTGCTGGTGTTTTCTGTAGCAGCCCGGAGAAACACACAATAAGGCATCAGTGTGTGACGTAGGAATAAAGTGTGTGTGTTTTGTGTTTTTACCGACCTGCCAGGTGCTGAGACCCTGGAAGAAGAAGAACAAAGCGAATCCCCACACCACAGCCGTGAAGAGAATACACACCAATGCCAGACACTGGATTCTCTCACCACTGCGCAGCTACACACACACAAAATTTTGGTTTAAAAACAGACCACATGACACATCTTGAAAATGTGTCATGTGTCAAAATGCACTCAATAACATGGATACACTGAAGCCCACCTTCATGATGATGTAGAAGGCAAAGTAGAGCAGCAGGTTGCAGATGGCGATGGCCAACAGGTAGGAGGCAAAATCATTGGGTCTCTCTATGAGACCATAAGCAGCTCTGCAGACAGGGAGGAAGACATGTGTCACTATCCTTCTGCATTCTTCATTTTAATTTCAGAGAATCATGGCTGACTTACAGAGACCAGTTGACAATGTTCCCCATCACGAGCAGAACCATACGGTCCTAAAAGATGCATCAATAGGAGAGGGTTATATGACTTTACACAGTGAGAGCTCCTCAGAAGAACATGGCAGAACCATCTGGTCAGTACTCACCACATACATAGGTCCACTGCACTGTCTGATGGAATCTGTGTAGATGATGTACACCATCCTGCGTAATACACCAGAGTCTGACACACACACAAACACATAATGTAGGCAGACATTAGCTGCAGGCTTCTTCCATGATAATTCATTTTCATTTAAAAACTGCATTTTCTGCATTTAAGTGAGTTATTTTTTTTTTTTTAAGCTCCATATGAGAAGAAATCTGTGTCCAAACTAAAAGGTACATCACATAACCATTCAGGTACACTGAGAGCATGTGCATAATGGTGTAAAAGGTTGTTCAGAAAGTATTACTAACAAGAAACAACAATGGTAAAAGCAAGAACAAGGACTTCTGTAGTGAGACCTACAACAATGTGAAAGTGAAACTAAAAGCTTTTCCTTCACAGATGATTGTTGAGTCACTTGTTGAGTCAAGAACCAGTGAGGAAGAGAGCAGCATTTTTGCAGCTTTAAAATGCCAGTGAAGTGAGGACAACAAACGCAAACAGTATCTGGAGAAAAATGTATGTGTATTAAAATTAAGAATTTTTAAATGAAAACTGTAGTAGTAAGATGTAGCCAAACATCATGAGGTGTGAGATGGGGATCAAACCCACAGCACCACCAAAGCTTTAAAGATAAAATCCATTTCTAAAAACAAACGAAATAACAGAGTGCAGTGTGCAGTTACTGTGCTGACCACTTCAATGTACTCAGTTCATCTTTGAGTCTAATTGAAATTTTGACCAAATATAAAGAAATTCCCTCAAGAAATAACAATCAAGGAAAACATAAACATACATTGTTTTCTGACACCGAGCCATCAAAATCTAATGGGCTTTTTCATTAGTCAGAGTGAATGTTTGAGCTACATTTGTCAAAAAGGTTAGAGAGATATTGTGTTCACAAGAATTGGAAAAATGTAGTGCTGCAACTAACGGTTATTTTCATAATCAGTTAATCTGTTGATTATTTTCTCAATTCACTGATGGTCATTAAATATCTGAATATGTTAAAAAATGTTGCTCAGTGTTTCCCAGACCTGGAAATAATTACGTTCTCAAATGTCTTGTTTTGTCCACAAATCAAAATGATTCAGTTTTAATGACCACATGTTATATGAAGCAAAAATACATTTAAGAAGCAAAATAGTTGACGATTAATGTATTAACTGATTAATAATCGATTAATCATTGTAACCCTAGACATGTAAAACATAATCCCTCCGGCCACTGGCTGTCAGTGGCAATGGAGGCTTAAAGAGTAACATGGACTGGAATTTTTATAATAATCAGAACCCCAGCCATGTGTTTTTGCTATAGTTTGTTTTTGTGTGTTCTCACCAAGCCTCCATCTGCCCATGTAGTAGAGCTGTGTGCTGAGGAGGAGTGTGGCCAGAATGTGGATCACAGAGAAAATGATCCAGAAGACTGTGTTTCCCTTCCCAAACACCTACAAACAGACCACAAAAATATGACATACAGTATGTTTGTTTTTACATGTTACACATAGGCTTTGCCTCCATTGTGCTGATTTTACTCACCACTCCCAGCACAGAAAAGAAGATGACCGCAGCCAGGCAGGCGTATGCAGTGTAAGCACTTGCATTGATGTCTGGGTGTCTTTTCTGATACAGTTTCAACATGCACAGCCCAGCAATCATGTACATGAATGATGTGTCTACAAAGGAGGAAGAAAATATTACAACATGAATTCACCTCTTAATCATCAAAAACAATCAAATTAGAAATGATCTGGTTTACAGTTCAGATTTATTGTGTTCATTGCAAATTACAAAATGAATCAAATGTGTCTTGAAGAGGGATTGTATTACATTAGTAACGGATCCTCCACCTGTCTGGTAAGCACCATTTACCATTATACTCCATACATTTCAGAACCAGTGATGCTGTTTATATCAGCTGAGCCAGAGCATAATAATAAAAAGGCAATTACCGACAAGCCACAAGATACAACAGTAACGCCACTCTGCAGTATTTACTGTGCAACTCTGCATCACAACAAAACACATTGAAACTGCAATGCTGTGGAGAGTGTTGAAGAAACAACAGAAAGCTGTGCAGTATTAACAGTTTTACATCAGATGGTTAATTACCACTGATACTTTGCCAAGGTACAAAGACAAAAGTGAGGATAATTGTGGTTTGGGAGGGGAACACTTACCAAACTGAAAGTTAGTGTAGTTGGGACAAACATGGTAACAGGCACTGAGCAAGCCCTCCATCATCAGAGCAGTTCCCATGGCATAAAACAGACCAAAGTGTTTTGGGATACCACATTCCTGGGGTTAGAGAGACATAAAACTAATACTCAAATAGTGCATATTATTAGATACATTTATCTGACATTGACTAATAAGTAGTACAAATATCTTCATGTATCTGCTATTTTGTATATTTTTTTAATCTCTAAAAAAAGGATTTGCTTTCTGAGGCTGCAGAATCAGACATGTTGTTGATGAGGTGACCATGAAAATATTCAATTAATAAATGTAAAGAGCATTTTTTCTGGTCCTTTTTGCTTGTAATTCCATCATGAATAGAAAGGGAAAGTCTCACATGCGTCTTACCAGTGCGTTGAGATCATTGCGAAACAGTGCTCGATTGTGGACGATATCTCTTTTGAGGACAATAAAAAGAAAAAGAAGTCCCAACATCACGTAACCAAGGTTACTAAGTATGTTGTTGAATGCACTGTGTGGGGCAAGAATTACAAGTGAGTCATAACTTTAACATGAGTATATAATACATTATATATGAGCTGTGGTAATAAATTGCTCTAATTTTAATGTCATTATTGTTTAACTGGACTTGCCAACTACATACCTTAGAGCTCCCAGAGGGTGGGCACACAGGAAGTTGTAGTAGCAAATGTCCTGGTTTCCTGTCACATTGACGACCTGCAAAACAGCGGTTGAGAGCAATATCCATCTACTGCACAGCAATGTGCTGTTGTCTTATAAAAACACATACAATGATATAATAACAAGGAACAGTAAAGGAAAATTTTACTTTTCATACCGTTTGATAGGTGATGACCAACTGGATGACTGGCAGCGCATAAAACACAGCAATGGTGGCGATGTTCCTGAAGAGTAGATTATATTATTAGGCTTTTGTAAAAAATAATTACGATTGATGTTGTTTAGTTTATTACATTTGTTTGAATCAGGGACAGTGTTAAAGCTATATTATTCTTCACAAGAAGAAAGATGCTTTGTACCAAATTTACTGTAGCTACTAGCTAATATAGACAGCAGAATAGCACATTGAATAAAGGAAGGGCAGTGTATGTAATCCAATCTAAAATATCTAGTATCTAAATTGATTTAGTGGAAAGATGCTGTGCTTTTTTTACTTCACATCCATGCTACAGCACAATAATATAGACTATAAATTTGTTAAAACAAGTTTGATTCTAGGTTTACTGCTCTACAGTTGCAGAGCTTATGTATTTAAGGTCCGGTTTGTAACATTTAAGAGGGTTTATAGGCAGAAATAGAATATATAACCCATAAGCATGCCATGTTTCTATAGCAGTGTGTCAAACCAGCGAGCCTCTCTGGTTTGCTAACGCCCCTGTGGTTCCCTGATACATTTGGGTAATGGAGGGACGAGCAGAGTCCTCCGTTTGTTACAATCTACGGTCTGTCCATTAAATGTCATAATTCTTAACACTTGACCATTACAAGTAGTGTCAAAATAAAGGACAATTGCCATTAACTATGACTTTTAAATTTACATATGTTTAATAAGACATAAACATGAATATAAATAATTCCATTCTTCCCTGGTATTTCTTCATCTAAGCAGTGTCCTCACCAGAAGTAGATTTGGTATTTCTTGCTAAGCACCCTCTTGTCTTTGCGGGCCAGGTCAGACACACACAGAAATTTCTATAATCACAGAGGTACTTTGTGTTACTGACAGTCAACAGGTGAAAAACACTATTTCATAGCAAATCACAACATGTCTAATAACTGGTGCTGCTGTGTATTAGGTGTGAACATTACCTTGGTACGGACAATGTTTTTGTCTGAGTTGATGTCATCCAGAGTATCATAGTCATCCTCCTCCACAGAGCTCAGAGATTCCTGCCTGCTTCGCCCAATGCTGTCCAGCGATCGCTCTGATGAATGGATATAAGAACAAGAAAACAGAAAAGAGGACATGGTTTCAAAATGTGCCTTTCAGTTTATTGGAGGGGCAAATGAAACAATTTAGGCAGACGCCTAGATTTAAAAGCAAATTTTCAAAGAGACAAAAGTGTTCGAGCACATCACACCTTTTTTAAATACAACAAATTAAACTGCAAATTTTAATGATTCTTGGTACTTTGATCTTTGCACTGTCAAAATTGTTTTGCTGTTCATTTCAGGATAATCAGATTAGGAATCTGACCTGTTCCCATCACCAGTGTTTAACTCTTAACAATCAATGATTCACATAGTGCTGATTTACGGCAAATCTCTGTACTGATTCAGCGAATTATGTGGCAGTGAGTCACCAATGCGGATGGCTATGTGGTGAAGGTGACTGACGATTGGTCGACGTTTGAAAAACTCTTGTCCTGATAAACGAAGATATAGAAATCCAGTGAGCAGCTTGCAGAGAAGACAACTGCAAGCCAGGCTGTGGAAAAATACACAATGGATTGACAGTGACAGGCCAGAAAAAACTTGTCCATACCCATGTATCCGTAATTGTTATCAGTAGACGTGGCACTGTCAGTGATAGCCTCAGAGCTCAGGGTGCTGCCGTTGTCAGCTTTATGACAAAAAAGATTATTAATTAATAATTAATCAAAAATAAAAACTGATGCAAAACAAAAACTGTTCAAAACTCACCAAAGGAGCCATATTCATACGGTGAGGCAGGAGTCTTTCCTGCGAATACATGAAAAGAAAACAGTTAAACTCCCAAATGAACATAATAATGAAATACATTTGCACAAACAAGCCCTGATGCTACCACCAACTGGTTAGTAACTTACTGCTGCATACTAAAACACCACTGCAGCTAAATTGTTAGCACATAAACACAAGGGGTGGAGAGGACCAGCACATGCAGAGAAAACAAATTAAACATTAATTATTAATTGTTTCAGGCTCAAAATGCATGAAAGAACATGTAAAAAATGTGAGGGGGGGGGGGGTCAATAGTGTTTGAGCTAAAACATGCAGGGAATCTGCAGACATGCCACACAGTCTGAAAGAAAGGCAGCAAGAGGACAAAGGGAGAAACTGTCTTATAATACCATCTCCATTTTTTCCAAGCAGAGAGGCTGAACCACGCATTAGCATGAGAGGGAGAGAATGTGAAAGAATTATTTAGTACATATGCACGTAAGAATAACATATAAGATTTAAAAGGTAAACGACATATTACATGTTTAGTGTAGTTTAACATTCTATATACTGTAAAATGGGATTTTTACTATGGACAATGCATGTTCCATATGCCCTCTAAAAGACCCCTAATAGACCAGTCCATCATAGCTAGTTGCTGGGTTACCTGTCTCAGCAGGCGACATGTCAGCAGGGTTCTCAAACTCATCCCTCTTCTTTTTCATTCTACAGAAAGAGAAAGAGAGAAAACATGCAAATGAACATTATAGTGTTCTTTGTCTTAAGCAGCCAAATTCATTCTCAAATTCCACAGTTAAACAGCATTGTATGAGACATAATGTAAGGCTGTATAAGGCAATGTAATGATTGTATGTGGCGGAGACACACAGAAGTCAGTAGAGTACATATAGATAACCCTTTACTGGTTAAAATCTGTTATAGATGTTGAGCCTAACATAAAAAAAAAATAGACATACAATTGTTATGACAATAGCCATAAAATACATAACAAAGATGATTCAACACCTCCACTTTTTTCCATGAACACTGCCTTATTCCAACCATATATATCTAGCTTGCAAACGGAACTTGCTTACTTCTGGCACTTTGCTGGATTCATCTATATATAAAGTGCAAATGATACCTAAATGCTAATAATTCTGCAGAGCAAAATATTACCGTTTGTTCTCCAGACAGGCCACCAGGAAGGTGAGTAGGTAGAAAGAAAGGAAGATGCCCAGACAGAAGAGCATTCCCATCACATACACATTGGCTGTAGAGTGAGGAAGAAGATACATGTATATTTAAGCCTGTATTCATATTCTAAAACTGCATGACCCCACACTGAGAGCAAAATACAAGACTGAAGCATACGGACATATAACTCATAAAATGCACACCTTCAGACTTTAAGAGATTGATCAATTAACATGTGTCCATTGGAATGATGTTAATTTTTCCTACAGATGAATATGGTATATTTTTGATGGCAAAAACACTGTTTGCACTGTCAGAAACTGCACCTCAGTAACATCAGTAATGAGAAAACACCTAGACAGTTATGGTGCCTTTTCAAACCAAGATGTTTTTAAAAAGCCATTTTGTCTACTTATTTTGATAAAACATTTACTTAATGCAACAATGCCTATGTCTAAATTTCAACAGTGCGTATCTGTCTTACAGTTGATGGCAGGGGAGACCATTACGTCAAGGACTTTGCTGCGGTTGCCAGCATCAATCAGCTCATCAGGTTGGAGAGGGTAGTAGCGCAGTGGACCACCACATGCCTCATCCTCAGTTTTTACCACTACCACCACATAGAAACTGTTGCTGGGAAAGTCTTTCCTCTAGAAAGAGACATGGACAAACATAATATGACTCCATCCATGTGGTAAAGGCATGTTCTGACACAAAATCTTCTGTAATTTGACAAATTGGAAAAACACTACCTGCACAGTGATAGCACCTTTTTTGGTGATGGTCTGGTACATCCCAGTGAAGGCTA
Organism: Brachirus orientalis; assembly: GCA_016785285.1. Taxonomy (NCBI): domain Eukaryota; kingdom Metazoa; phylum Chordata; class Actinopteri; order Pleuronectiformes; family Soleidae; genus Brachirus; species Brachirus orientalis. Next base: position 3,587,802 of record JAFBJR010000147.1, on the reverse strand, counting down.
CATTGTTGTCCAGGTCATAGACGGGGCACTGAAAAGAGAAAAATAAAATGAGAAAGATGGAACATCAAAAGATTAAATGAAAGAGGGAACAAGAGATCGGCATGGCTTCAACATCATCACAAAAATAAACCCAAATTTGCCATCATGTGGTCAATAGGTGCTACTACATGCTGAACAGCATCATCTGGGCCATTTGAGGACAGTAGATGTCTGGCTGAGGAGACAAAGACTGGGATAAATGTACCTGGATGTCTTGGATGGACATCACGGAACAGGGGAAGTTCATATCAGAGTTGACCTTGACTATTACAGTGTCCATGCCATCTGGAAACACATACTTGAAGTACTGAGGGGGAGAAAAGGAGGAACTACTTGGAATAACTGGGATTAATAGATGTATCTTGCATTTTCTCAGGACACATATAACACTGACATATAACATGAAAATGTTTACATGAAAGCTTTGAATAAAAATAGAATCACAAAAGCAGAAGTTACTAGACGAAAACATGAGCAAAAAATTTCACCACATGCAGAATTGAATTGTGTATAAACTGACATTTCCTCGTCAGGTACCACCTTTTTTATTGCATAGCTTGCTCAGCTTCTCGTCTTTCCATCTGAAACCACCCTCTCCGCTTTACTGTGCTATCTGAGCCAGTGACTCAACTTGCTACATGAAATAAAAACACCCAAAGTTAGTGAATGATACCTGAGGTTGGGATGGTGAGGCGGTGAAGCTGAATTTCTTGTCTGTCCTGAAATCAAAGTACAAATAACATAGCAGTCATACCAACAGGTCCCTTGTTGATTACTACCTACATTGAGCCGATAATATATTTACAATGGGGTGTTTTTGTGTGATTTTATCAAATATCACTCACTGAAGGGTGAAGCTTTCAACCCGGCTGACCCTAAGCTGGTAGTTTGTGCCCTGGCTGGACAGGGTAGACACATCCAGAAAAAAGTACTGCGTTTCAGAGGCAGCCCGAGTTGGAGGCTGACACAACGTCCTGCCCACATGGTTATAAGGATACTTCCTCTGGTAGCTAAAAAACACAAAAACGGAGAGAGGAGAAATTGACAAACAAAATCTGACTTTTTACATGCAGGATAAAGTATATTTCCTCTCACATTATATATTCTACAACAATAACAACTTCTAAAGGATTACTGTTTAAGAACCTGCTGACCCAGTTAGATAATGTATCTTCAGTACTTCAGAGGAAAATCAATGAAAAGCAAACTCTAGAACATGTTACACAGCATAGTTCAAAATGTGGAACTAGTTCTTTAGTAGATGCACGTGGTCATTGCTAGATGAAACCAACTTCACTCATTAACAATAAATTGGGCTTCTTCAGCTCTTCTCAGATTTCAGATGAGGAAGTGAAAGTCCAAAGTTTATTTGCAAAAGACCATCTGCTTATGGGACTGCATTTGCAAGATTACAGTGAGGTTACTCCAATGTTACACAACCACAGAGAATATCTCAAGTGTGTCGGAGCCACAGGTCACATCACAGATTGGCAATTGGTTAAAGGCAACTGATTAAGACAATTTATGAACGCTGAGTGTCCTATAAGTGCCAAAGTACAATCCAGGGCTACTGAAGGCTGTAATACCATTTCTCTGCATATAACAAAACCTTCTCATCTCTTTCAAACAATGATAGAGCAAATCATTGAGATTTACTCAGTGAATAATTAACCAAAGCACATGACGAACTCAGAACTGTTTTTGAGAAAAAAAATTAGCAACTGATTATTTTCAGTGTAGACATTTGTGATAAAATGTCATGATAATCTACATTTACAGCTAGATGTGTCCCTCTTGTTCTCTGATACAGTAGACTGCAAAATGGCTCTATCATATACACAGAGCATAGTTTATACCATAACCAATCTCTGCTCCATTCTACAGGATATTATGCAGAGAGTAATACCTCAGGTGATTTAGTGTTATGGGGCTATTGCTGTGGCAAACAAAGGGCAATGAAGCATGACAGTAGTAATCTTATATAACTGTAAATCCTAATGGAGTGAAGTCCACAAGTATTTATTTGATGGTGCTGGACAAGGAAACGTTTAGTTTAGTGAATTCTTCTGAACTGGTTTAGAATCAAGAAGCAGGATTATGCTTCCAGATAATTCATGTTCACAAGGGAGTTATGGTACAAAGTGGGGAGACTCACAGGCCTCTAAGGATCAGGGGAACTTGGAAAGACAGTACAGCTTGCTTCTGCCGCACCACAAACAAGATAGGACTCTCCAAACCCTGTGACAAGACATCCACAGTCACACGTACTCCCTCAGTCTGAAACCATAAGAAAGGAAATAAGAGATCACACTTAACTCAATGTTACATATTATTCTACAAGAAACATGTTTTAACATGTAAACTCACCTTATTCCTGGATATGGTGTGATTGAACGCATAGGTGGTCTGATTTTCACTTGTAACCGTATCGTTGTACGTTACATCAAACTCTGCATCTTTCTGGACGACATTTTTGGTCTCCATCACTGCCCCACTGCCGCACACTAACTGGGTCACACATAACCAGAGCAAGGCTGTCAATCCTGGTCGGATCCAACAAGGAGCAGGTCCAGAGCTGTTTTTATGACGAGATTTCCAGCAACTTCTGAATAACATTTTGTGTGACACGGTTTCCCTGTACTGACAAACGATACCTCAAGTTATTCCAGCCTGTGCGGCAACACTAATAAAAACTCCACCCCATTTAGATGTCCTAGCTCAACTGTGTCACTTCCACTGTGACAAACAATAACAGCAGACAACAGAAACAGACACGCTAAACAGAAACCGGGGTGTTTACTTTGACTAAAGGCTCGTCCCTCGACCTGTTCACACCCACTGTGCTGTCAGCAAATAACCGATAACGCTGACTTCAAAACCACAAGATGATAGCGACACAAAGTCTTTCTTCATCTGAAAGCACATAAGCCTAGCAAGGAGCTAGCTAGTCGTGCTAACGTTAGCATCGTTGATGTGGATGCTAGTGAAGCACAGGCAGCTCCGTCCGTGTTGTCACTCAGTCCCGAGTTCAGGTCCAGCGTCGCGGTTCACGTGAAAAATTAAAACGGCACCAATTATGTCAGGCATTTGTCACAGCGGCACGACGTGTTGAAACGCTTCTCAGACTGTGTGTTTACAGTACGGAAGAGCTGTCCCGATAGCGCCCCCTACCGCCACCACTGCTCCAACCACGCTCAGACAGTAAACAAACCGAGTTAGACGTCATGACGTCATGCGGCTACCCTGTATGATACGTGCTCCCTGACAAATAATTCAAAAATGATCCGAGCGGGGGTTTAACGGTCCATTGATGGTGAATTTGATATTCACGGTTAGATTCATGTTTGATGTCATCTTGTATGTGTAGTTCATGGATGATGAGTAAACTTGTGTGTTTGTGTGTGATGAATTCCACTAGCGAGTGTAACTGTGCAGACAGTCCCGTACACTGTACATGCTATTTCCATGTTGTATAGCTTGGTAACATAATAGTACATTCTATTGTTCACTAACATTTTTCTATGTATATTTTTTATAGTTCCTGGCGTTGATAATGCTTACCATCTGTACTGCTTTAACACTGCAAATATCCCAGTTTAAGGGTTATCTTGTATTTCTCGTAATTATGACTATCATTCTGGGTAATCTTCACAAATCTGAAAGAGCTAGTTCTAAACCCGTTAAACCTTTGAAAATCAAAGAGGCTAAGAACAGCTTATTTTTGATGTTTACATTTTTTTTTAAAATGCACTTAAACTGTGGACAGAGTTTATGAAGTCATTGGACTAATACTTGATTCAGAAACTGCCTAATGTAACTACTTGGTCAGTAATCTCTATATGTAACCCAGCACTGTTTTGGCAAATTAAGGCTTAATGAGACTCAATGCATTCTTCAGTTACACACTGTAAATGACTGCTTAGGTTATAGGATGCTGGAACACCTTTCTAACATTGAGTGGCGCTGTCTACATCCCAGTGAGAGGGCTATAGAATAGAATAGAATAGAATAGAATAGAATAGAATAGAATAGAATAGAATAGAATAGAATAGAATAGCGCCCGCTCACTGAATTTATGAGTTTATGGCAAAAACCTGGAGGCCCTGCAGAAATCAAGAACTCAAGATGCAAGAGGTTACGTGTTGCTTTCAAGACTAGGTAGGAGTGACTTCAAGGGTTTCAGTTTAGGTTAAGTTGCAACTTTTGCAGTTCAGCATTACAGTGTGACAATAAATACATCTGACCGCATGCAAGATGGTGGACATCAACTTTTCATCAGTCACCTTCGGCAATATGTGCTGTGATGACATAGCTGCATGAAACAGCATGTGATTATTGCATTATTGTGTGTTTGTCTCTATGTGGCCAGTCCGTCTTTTCTTGCGATGGACTGGCAGCCTGTCCAGGGTATACCCCGTCTCTTGCCCTATGTCAGACCCCCATGTGGAAGATAAAGCGACAGATGAGTGAGTGACAATAAAATGGACATTTATGGAACATTTCTAAAGAACAACTTAAAATAACTTTGTCCTTCTGCATTACTGTTTTGATTCCAATTTACCCCCCAAAAATACATGTCTAATTTATTAATTTATTAATGTGAATTTTCTCAATTTATTCTTAACTTTTACTAAAATAATTATGATAGATGACAGTTAAATAAAACCAATGTTACAAAAAATAATTATAGTTATTGCAACCACAATACGTTTCTTTGGATTAAGTCATTTGTTACGCCGATCGTTGCCATAGTTACAACCTGGAGAAGGCGCTGCGGAAGAGCGTTCCACGTAAAATGACGCAGGGCGGGGGCGTGCCCGAGATGCGCGCTGCGCAAGGCTGCTTGTTGTTCCCGCAGAGAGGCGAGAAGATGGCGGCCGTGTCAAGCGGAGGTGCTGCTGGGTCCACTGCGCCCGGGATTACGCACTCTGCCCGACCGACCCACGCAGTAATGGGCTCCCAGAACCGAGGCCAGCCATCCTCCGGCATCAGCCACCCCAGTCGCACCAGCACGACCACTGGGTGCATCACCAGTCCTGGCCACACTTCGGCCACCAGGCCCCCCCCAGCCCGAGTGGGCCACTATGAAATCGAGCGGACCATCGGCAAGGGGAATTTCGCGGTTGTTAAACTAGCCACACACGTCATTACCAAAGCAAAGGTAAGACGACTAATACACGAGCATTCAAAGCGAGCAAGTAGTAGTTGTCATTGTGTCATTTCAAACCTTTTCGAGCATTTACTCGGGATGACGCTGGGGCCTTTAGGCTCCAGGGAGACAACGGCCAGCCCGCTTTGGTGACACCGCTGCTTGGTGTTGGAGAGAGAGAGAGGGGTTCGTTCGACACGGGGCATCACCTCCAACTAGTGGAGACAAACATCAATATCAAGATGAACATGATATCGCATACATCAGCTTGTAGTGTTTTAACAAACATCAGAAGGGCCCGAGGTTAATGTGTGGCAGAGGACGGAGAGAAGGGTATTGACGAAGATGAAAAGGGGGAGACAGCGTTACGACTGGAGTTGCTAGCTTAGCTTCGTAGCTAGTTAGCTGTTTGGCTAGATTCAGAGCTGCTTGAGATGGAAACCGAAACGCAAGGTAAAAATTTGGAGAACTTTGAATGAACAATGGGCTTTCAAGGCTGTAGGTTGCCAAGGTATCGAACGCTGTCTTTGAAATTAAGCACAGAAGTAATATTTAAGTCTGACTAAAGTCGGTTATGAATGTCAGATATTTGGGCTGAACAGTTAATCGTTTTCAAATCGAAATCAATTTGAGATAACTTAAGTTATCTCAAATCTCATTTGCCGCAGTTCAGGACGTTCCCTATGCTGTACATCTGGCCAAGGTTTTATAATTGGTCGTCACAAAAATATCAATCCAAATATATAAAGCAAACCATGTATTCTCTTAGCTATAATATAGAGTAGAGTATTTAATATTTTGGTAGCATCTCATGTGGTAATGCTCCATCACGTTTCGAAACTCTAATCTAGAGTGCTACTGAAATGAAGCTTTATTCAAAAATAATACCTTCAATCATAGCACATTTCCATTTTCTTTACATTTTAGTTCAGACCTATCGGAGACTGTAGAGGCATCGAGATGTAATGCTAAATAGCTTGACAAATTGGTTTTAATTATACATGAAAAGCTTTTTAAGTTATCAGCAGTGTTTCTGTGGGTCAGTCCTGTTGTAAAAACTGTATAACAACCTAGCAAACTATCAGTTCAAGATATTAGGCAGCACAGATATTTTGATGAGATTTCCAGTTTGCTGGACTAGAAAACTGACATGTCAACAATTGTGATTTCAGTAGTGTAGTGTATAGACCTGCTTTGCACAGAGTTGGGCAATGTATAGCAGTAAACTCAATGATTGACTAGACACTGTCATCTAACAAACTGTTAATAATCATTAAGAAAATCCCAATAGTTCACATGAGTGGATTCATTACATTGTGACACTAAACATTTCACCCCGGCTTTTGAAAATTGTCCTTCCAGGTGTTTTGTTGCACAGTAGGCTTAGAACTTTAAAATAGGTGTTTGTGCTAATAGATCAGGGGCTAACTGTTTTAAATGGATTTCAATCAGTTAATCTGTTTTCACTCCAGTTATGTTGGCAGTGCTTTTTTTTTCCTGGCGTGGTAGCATCAGCCCCAAAGGGGCCAAGACGAATCACCAATCAGAATGCCTCATTTGATGCTCTCAGCATTCTGCTACACTTTCTGTTATTTTGATGTGACAGGCTCTTAGTGAGAACTTTTAATGACCATACTTTCAGCATGGTGAAAGTATTAGAGACAAGACTGTTGTGATATAGAGAAGCACAATCGTAAGCAATGTCACATTCACTTGCGGATCACTGAAGCCTGTACTCGGACAGTTTCAGCAATAGGTTTTTTCACTTGATGAACACCCTTTAATTTTAATAGCTTAAATAAATGTGTGGTAAGGTAGCAGAGTGAGCAGTTTTCCCTCTATGTCCTTGTTGATGTACACACAGACATAGGTCAGTGGGTACTTTGCACAACATGGCCCAGTGAAACTTGTATGTAGTTTCAAGAGGCCAAAAATAAACGTAGTGAATTTTTTTTTTGTCTTTTATAGGAGACATTTCTTGAAGTGTGTTCACTTGACTACACTAATACGTAGGGGAGCAGTATGTTTGATGTTGTAGGAGCAAAACAAAGACAGTAGTGACATAATGGTGACAGAATGATGTGTTGGTTTTAAAGCTGTTTTCTGTGTATGTGTTTGTGGCTGGCTGCCTGTCTAACAGAGACAGACGGAGGAGAAAATGATGGTGGTAAATGGACTGTCAGAAAGAGATGCCTAGTTGTCTATTGAGGGTGATCTCATACAGACCATTCACTTCATGATTGTCATCATCAAATGCAGAAGTTGTAGACACCTCATTTGCTTTTGAATAGCCGATGAACAAGGACTCTGCCTCCTTTAAATGTCTATGGATATCATGAATATGGATATGATGATGATCAATCATCAGATAAATACACTTTTGAGCCTTATTTCAAGGGCTTGTTTTTTGTACTGTTTTTGCTGACTAGACAAAGAATTCCAACATCTCCTACACTTGACGGCTGAAGCTGGATGATACCCTGCAGTGCAGTCACACAGAGGATGACCTTGTTTTAAACATTAGGTAGCTTTCAAAGCCTGGAAAGGCACAGTCCCTTTATCCCACTCTGTTGATTCAACAGGCAAAATTATTTAAAGTTTAATCAATACACATACTCAACTATTTATTCCGTTAATATCATGAACCTGTGCTGTTAGTGTATATTCCTAGTAACTTGGAGACAGCTAGTCACAAGATACGAACCTTCAGTTGCAGTTGCAGATAGTGTGCTGCACCTGTACAAGTGAAAGTTCACCTCCTCTAAACAAAGGTCAATGAGTTAAGTGGAAGTCAAAACCAGTTTTCATTCTTTCATACAGAGAAAGCCAGGCCATGGTTTGCTGTTGACTTCTGTGTTCTATAAACATCACATCTAATCACAACCCCCTTTAAAAACAATAGGCTCATATTGACACAATAAAATACTTTTGCTTTTAGCACTAGTCACCTCAATTTGTCACAAAACAGTTCTGTCTCCTCAGCATATTTCACAAATCACAATCACATTGCACATTTTGGAGCCTCATTTTGGTGTCTGAGCTTAGTCCACGTGACACCATAGACTACCCTTTGTCCATGACCTCATGTGAGGTCTGCATGGAAGCCAGAGGAACACATTTAAATTCACCACATGCGGGTTTCTTTGATCAGAATGCAGATCAGTGGACCAGAGGCTGTGGCAAGTAACTAAAATCAAATATGTTTTTGTTCACTGCAATCAATAATTTTGATTTGACTGATTTAAGAAGTTGCTTTCTGTGATCGAACAACAAACCAAAGCAGATATATTTAATATAATAATGTCATAAATATAGAAACAGATGTATTTTGAAGCTATTGTAAATAATAATATAATACAATATATGTACATATTAAATGTTTCATGACATTTCTGAACATATTAAAATTGTTTTACAAATTCAAAAAAAAGTCAGTGTTTAAAGAATTTTTTTCAAGGTCATGGAACTTATCACCCTATATAGCTGTTTGATCAGCTTTTAATTCAGCCTGTTGCCTTTTGTTTCAGTTCACTTTTAATAGCTACTGTCAACTATTGTATACAATTATTTTGTTTTGTATGCACAATTAATTGGAGTCAATAAAGTCATTTTTCTTACATTATCATTTTGGCTCTAAAAAGTTTGGACAATATTCTTTGTTGCTTCACTTCAATTCACCATCTTCAGTTGTTGGTCTCTGAGCAAATGATCAGCTCCAATTTTCAGTGATAATGATGACAAAAATGCCCCCCTTTACACCTGGCATTAAATGTTTTTTTTCTGTGATCGGATTCCAATTGGAAGCATCTTGGGTGCAAATACACCCAAGATGCTTTGAGAACAGATTGTTATCTGATCTGCCAAACCACTATGTGAGGTGGTCGGAGATGCATTTTGACCACATTGAATATAGGTGTAAATGGTGTAAGTGGGAATGACCGTGATTGGATAGCAGTCAAATCTTGATGTTATGTGTAAATGCGTGTGGTGAAGCGCTATCCAAAAACATTACAGAAAACATTATAATGCCAGGTATAAAGGGGGCCAAAAACGCAACCTTTCCTTATGAAAGGCAATACCTCTTTTCAGTAGGTTATTAATTGATAATTATACATGTATTTGTTGAAATAAAAATTAGTTTAGAAAATATTGGAAATAATCTAATGTCACTGACTGAGTCTACCTCTGTAGATATGCTGATTATATTAAGGCACACTTTTAAAGAGCACTCTGTCTTTCCGAGCCCACATTAAGGTGAGCATGATTGGCAATGATGACACTGTGCTGCATGTCCTGACCTGCCCCCCTTTGTTTTTCCTGCCGTTTCCCCTTCCTCTCTAGTGTTTTTAGGCAAGGAAAGGATGAGCTGGAGGAAGAGGGCAGGCAATCAGGATGGCAGGCATTAGAGGACAGGCCAAATGTACTGTGTAACAATTTCACTCACTCTCTCAGTCACATTCTCACTCTCTTGTGCACTGTTCTTTGACACACCATCTTCCTCTCTCTGCTTCTCACAACCACACAAAGGCACACTCGTGTGACTCTTGCCCGACTTTTCTCATCTACTTTCCCAAATCTGTTGCTGCCTGATGCAAAAGGGGAGACACGCTTCCAGAGACATGGCCCAGACTGTGACACTCCATGTGACAATCCATGATGGAGGTATACTTTATTGCTTTATTCTGTAGTGCAGTGGTTCCCAATTCTGGTCCTCTGCGCCAACACACCTGATTTCAAATGTTCAGCTCATCAGTAAGCTGCGCAAAAGTCTGATGAAGACCCATTTATTTGAATCAGGTGTGTTGCAGAAGGTCAACATCTAAAACATGCAGGACAGTATGCCCTGAGGACCAGGATTGGGAAGCACTGCTGTCGTGCACATGTGGCTGTGTGCCTCACTGAAGGCAGCAGTTTTGTCAATATAGCCCCATTGCAACATAATAGAAACATTACATGGCAGCAAAAGTTGTCAGAAATCACAGCTCTCTGCTACCAGCATCCACAGCACTGCTTTTTGTCTGAGGTGATTGTGTGTTTCCAAGGATCCTTAGCTGGGAAAGGTTGCTTGAACAAAGTCATGCTGGTTTCCATAGTGATGGTGATAGTTCTACACCCCAACCACCAATTCTGAATGGAGGTGACTTGACTGAGCTTTTTTCCTTTCGTGAAAAGTGTTTGTACTTTAAGGTGTGCCTTATTTACAGGTTGCAGATGCAGCATAATTTTTTTGCTTGGGTTTCCCACCTTAGTGGTATGGAAAGGCTTGGTCCTTGACTTATCTATCGTATTGAATTGATTGAAGACGGTGGTTTCAATGCTGATGGAATTCTTTCAGTTTGAACAACTGCTATGATGTGGGCAGTATGGATACAATCTCTCACAGTATATGGGACAATACATCTTGTGAAACTATATATTTTACAGTAGAATATTTTTACACAGTAATCAGCCATGTTTGGTTTCAGCTAATCTAATAATTTTGACTTTACATTCATTGCATATCACTATTGCACTGATCATCTGGATATTATGCTTAGTAATTAGGTTCCCAGTTGCAATTTTAGCATGAACTGGTCATTCAGTAATGATAAAGGACGCATAGATAACAAGACTAGTTTCAGCTGGTGTGGAGCCAAAATGTTCATATCACAATCTGACTTTTTTAATTGCTGTATTAACATCATGTTGATAGATTTTGAAAGAGTGGAGGTTAGCTTTATTAGAAGTCAGATATACCAGTGCAAAGTTGAAGCCTTGAAGTGTTAGAACAGCTTATTCTTCCTTATAGCTACCTACATTTCCTAAGAGTCAGCCATACTCTTTAATGTCCACATGTCCTTAGAAGTCTTACGGGTACTAGGTAACATATTCTTAAAAGTGAGTCCTCTCCTATGCATGAGGGGAAAAACAGCACAGCAGATGAATGTGTGGTGTCCAGTTTTTCAACACTGTAGCACTGTCCCCAGTCTTATACTTTAAGCCCGTCACATTCAACTGAGTCATTTCCACACAATCTCTCATAAGTTCACAACACACCAGTAGAACATCTCTGAGACGCAATGTACTGACTCACACTCTAAGTCTGTACATCTACATGTGCATATTACAGTCAGAAAGTGGTGCAGCTAGTGGTGACTTGCAATGACTTAATCCTGGTAGTGTGATGTGTTCATGACTTTTTCTTAAACACACACACGCACATACAAATGTGCGAGTTTAAGATGCTCATGTGCTGATATGAGTTAAGCCTTAGGATTACGTTCCTGTGAGTGTTATCTGTGTCACCTCCTGATGAAGGTTAACTTCAAACATTATATCACTGCACCACTCTGTGTGCCTGTGTTTGTATTAGAACACATCTGAGCATGTTAAATGCTCTTCACTTGGGTATCCGGGTATCCACTGTAGACATTA